>SMDT01000888.1:0-127999 GCA_005392925.1 Aquilaria sinensis | reverse complement strand
CCAAAGTGATTAGGTCCTGGGTTAAATGGATTGGGAGCATAAGAATTTTTCCTTAATCTGGAATTTAGCTCAATTAAATTGAGGAAACAATATGGCATGGGAATAATTGAGTGTTCAACACTCTTAAAAATAAACTTGGCTTAGGCCAAGAGAATTAGTGATGAAAATGGTGGTTTTTAAAGGTGAGGGACTCAATTGAACAAAGGGATTTTTTGTAAGATGGGCTCAATTGCTCAAATTCAAATACATGGAGGACTAATGGGGGAATTTGCCCATTTTAATGGCCTAGGATGCATTGGCCAGCCATGTGCCTCCAATTCCCAATATTTTATGTCACCTCCCTCCAAATCCCATTTTTTTAATCCACCTCCCACCCTTAGTCAACACCTTGGATTCTTTCTTCACCTACTTTTGACTTTTTCTACCAAAATTACCCAAAAGTCTTCCAATTAGTCTTCATTTCTATTAATCTAGTCTCTCACTCATTTCAAACACATTATTCATCCCCTATTATTTTAATCCACCTCCCATCCTTAGTCAAGACTTTGGATTCTTTCTTCACCTACCTGTCTCCTACTTTTGACTTTTTCTACCAACATACACAAAAGTCTTCCAATTAGTCTTCCTTCCATAAAATCTTGTCTCCCATTCTTCCAAGCACATTATACACTCATTTTCTCTCCCATATGGCTGACCATCACCCTCCCACACATTAAAACATAATCAATTCACTCATTCAAAGCCATTTGCTCTCAAACTCTCTCTTTCTCTCTCCATTTTCTTCCATACCAAGTCTCACCATTCCAAACACATTTCCAACTCTTTTCCTCCTTCAAATATTTGGCCATAGCTAGAAATCATCCTTCCTTAAATTAAAACCAAGTATTCTTGGTAGAATTCAAGCTCTAAGACCATAAAGAGCCAGAATCAAGTGAAGAATTCAAAGAAAACCAAGGAGGAAAATTTGGCAATTTTCATTTCTTGGGGGTTTTAAGCTTTACCCAAGGAGCTCTTTATGTGATTGAGTTTCTAAGTTCTTTATAAGCAAGAAATCAAGAAGAAGCTTGAAGAACATCAAGCACAAGAAATTGGCCTTACCTCTTCTGTGAGGTTCTGTAAGTGTGCGCCAAGTGTTCTTGGTATTTTGTGTTATTTGAGTTAATCACCAAGTGTTCTTGGTACCTTATGGTTACTAATAAAATTTGGACCATCTTGGTTCTTATGCTAGAAAACAATTTCTAGAGTCAACAAGCAAGGAAAATGAAGGAAAATAAGCTTATAAAGCTTTCGATGTTGTGGGTAAGGATTCCTACACTCACTTTATTGCATGGAATAGTTCCATGGCTTTTTTGTGTGAGTATTCAGGCCCCTAGGTGATGGTCAAAGAACCATGTGATCCTAGGAGTGCTAAGAGGGCTTAAGTTATGTTATTGTTTCGGTAATTCTATTTTGCTCATGAGCTAAGTTAAGTAAGCAAGCATTATCGGCTAAGAGTTAAGGCGGCCACCTTAATTCCTATGCTGAGTGAGCTCTCTAAAAACATTAAGTATATGAAATTAATGAATTAAAACTGGAGGGATGCTTGCTGCCTTTCGATGAACAAAATGTTAAGTGGCGTGTGTTTTTGTGCTTTTTTGAATTGTTGTGCATGCTAAACCCGATTATGATATTATTGTTATATGCATGTATCTTTGTGTTTCTTTATCTTTATGTTTTCTTTGCAGGAGTAAGGATTATTTTTCCATTACATTCTTGGCATATGTTAAGCCTTGGAGGCCATAAGTTAGCCATTGGATGCCACGGAATCCTTATTGACTTTATAACTCACCCGCCCTACTCTATTTTTGTAGGTAAAGGTTTGCTTGAAAGATCAAGCTAAGAGTCTTGAGTACTCTTTCTGTGTGGTAAGGTTGGATTTGTGTATGGTATTACTCAAAATATTCTAAGTATTCTAAGTATATAAGCTGCTTGTAAACAGGCTAAAAAAAAGATGTGGACTTTCTGTGCAGGACCTGAAGGCTTAGAATTGTGGGAACAAGGTCTATTAAGGTTGAAATTTGTGTTCCATGGCTTTGTGGATTTATGGCTTGCTTTTAAGCATGTTTTTGTTGGCCTAACTTTAGTGACCAAATTATGGACTTCGCTAAAATTCGGCCAAACTTGGCTTTGGGCTTGTATTACGAACTTGGACAATTTTGGGTGTTTTTATTGCTTGGTGTACTTGCCAAGGCCCATGCATGAATTTATGGGTTATGTTTTCATGAAACTTGAAGCATGTTGAAATTGGGCTTAAATGTACATTTTGGGCTTAAATAAGAACTTGGAAATTTTGAATATGTTATTGGTTAATTTTGGGCCATATGCATGTTAAGTACTAAAAGGCCCATAAGCCCATGTCTATGTTGGAAGCATGCAATGTTTGGCTATGTATGCATACTTAGTAAAGAACATACAAGTAAACTAAGAAAAAGCATGAAATTGGATGCTTGTGTAAAGTTTGGCTAATAAGGAATTTAAGTGCACATATGTGAATTAATGCATGCCTAAGCATTAGTTGCATCTAAAGGCATTAAGTGATTATGTGCACTAGTGAACACCAAAACACATAAGCATGCAAAGCATATGCATAAAAATAAGTCTTCAAACTTAAGTTGGTGTGTTGGTTGCCATGGATATTCTTGGCTAAGTTTCATAAAGACCATGAAAATGAACACATGAAATCCACATAGGTGCTAGCTTGTTTATGAGAGCACTTCAACTTAACCTTAATTAAAGAACTTAAAGAGCTAGCACCGGTAAGTATCATGGGGTTCGTGCCCATAAGTCTTAATGAGTTTTAAAAGCCCTTTCTGTGTAATGAAAACTTCCACTGCATGTTTTAAGTAATCGGGCCCAAATGGGCCAGGGGCAGTTTAGGGCACGACAGCTTGGTTTCAGAGCACAGTTGCTCTTAAGGACCAAAGTTTTGGTCTATGATTCTTAGTATAGACTTGTTCCCACATAGGTTAACTCCACTAATCAATATTTATTAATATTGAGCAATTGTGTGCCCTGCTTGTTGTTAATTACAGGATGATAGCCAAAAATACGAACCGAGGCCGAAATGGAAATGAAACTTCCCATCAGAGGAATGAAAATGCTGGCTTTGTGCTAAAGGCCCAAGTCAAGCCTTCGAAGCTCATAAGGGCTAATGTTACTGGGCCTAGCATTGATGCCCAGGAAAGAAGAGAAGCAAGAATGGAAGCAATGATGGAAGCTATGTAGGCCACTATGGCCTAATTAGCAACTAGCATGCAAATCCTGGCAAGGGGTCCAACCCAAGTCCCAGAACCTGTTAGGCAACAAAGAGAGCCACCAATGAGAAGAAGGCCAGGAAATGAACCTATACTCGATGATCCAGCTAGCGAAAATGGCGATGATGAGGACGAGGAAAGGAGAAACCCCAGAGCCAGAAGAATAAAATCTGAGATCAGGCAAGAACTGAGGGAAGAAGAAGAAGAAAGTCTAGATGCAGAAGAGCTGAACATAGAAGATATTGATGGGCCTGCCCAACTCACTGTCACCACTAGAGTAGGGAGGGCCCAAAGAGGGAGGCCCAATATGGATAATAGTGGAGGCCTAAGAGAAGGCCAACTAGAGGGGTTCCTTGCCCTAAGACCACCAACATTTAAAGGAAGCTGCAACCCAGACGAAGCAGAATTCTGGTTAAACCAAATTGAAAAGATCTTTGAGAGAATGGAGGTTTCCTCTTCTCAGAAGGTCTTACTGGCAACATTCAGGCTGGAAGGAAATGCTGAATTGTGGTGGAGAGCAGCCCACCGGACTTATGCCATCAAAAATGCTAGGCGGCCCGCTCAAAGTAGAAGAACAATGAGATGGGCCGAATTCCAACAAGTGTTTCATCAGCAATACTTCAGTAAAGCACTAAAAGACCAGAAACAGGTTGAGTTTGACCTGCTTGAGCAGAAAGAGCTCTCCGTACTGGAATACGAACAGAGGTTCAGTAACCTCATACGGTACGCACCACAGTACGATGATCGAGAGGACCTTAAGGCCAAGAGGTTCCTTCGGGGACTTAGGCCAGAGCTGAGGCAAATACTCAGAGCAGTAGGAGCCCATAAATACTACGACATTGTACAGAGGGCTATGGCCCTAGAGCAAGAATTCAGGGAGCAAGCCATGAATGGCCCTGGAATTACTAGTACAATAGCGGGATGCAAAAATCCTCTAAGAAGAGAGGCAGAGAAAGCTTGGCATATGAGCCAAGAAAGGGTAACAAAAGAGAGAAGACCGCATCCCCCTATGGGCCACAATGTGAGACATGTGGAAAATTCCATGGCCAGAAGCCATGTTATAGGCTCACTTCCGGATGCCTTAAATGTGGTGCCCAGGATCACTGGGTAAAAGACTGTCCTGTCAGGGGAGAAGATCAGAGGACCCCAGGAGGGTTCAATAACAGATGGGCACAGAGGCAATTGCCCATAAGGAGGCTCAATATGCCTCTACCCCCACAGAAAAGGGACCAAGATAAGGTCAGGAAGGGACAACCTCAGGCTACTGGAAGAATATTCCAGATTGAGACATCGATGAAAGCACGAGAGGACCCAGAGGTCAACAAAGCTGGGGAGGATGAGGAAGAAATAGACCAGGCTAAGCTGGTCAGGAAGACTCTAAAAGGTACCATTTCCATAAATGGTTATGAAGTATCAGTTTTGTTCGATACTGGAGCATCTTTATCTATAGTATCCTCTAAGCTAGTCAAAGATATGAACATAGAAGTATGCAATACGGATAAAATGTACCTGGTTAAAACTGCCGGGAATGAGGTTATGATAACGTACCATATGGTAAAAGATTGTATGCTTAAGCTAGGTGAACTAGAGCTTAGAGCCGACCTGATGGTCTTGGATACTAATGAATATGACATCATCCTAGGAATGAACTGGCTTAGTGCCAATTGGGTGGTTATAGATTGCCATGCCATGCAACTTTATCTGCCTGGGCATGAACCTCAATCTTTGGAAAAATCATCTGGGTTAGTCCCAGAATTTCATTTAAAGGTGGTGGAACACAAACCCTTATTAATAAAAGGTGAATACCTGGGGTTAAATGGAACAGAAGTAGATATAGAGCTGGGTAAAATACCCATAGTAAGAGAATTCCCTGAAGTGTTCCCCACTGATCTCCCAGGACTCCCTCTTGCAAGGGAGGTTGAGTTTGAGATCAAATTAGTGCCAAGAGCTGCACCAGCATCTATTGCTCCGTACAGGATGGCTATTCCTGAAATGATGGAACTAAAGAAGCAACTGGATGAGTTGCTTGAGAAGGGTTTCATAAGGCCAAGTACATCTCCTTGGGGAGCACCTGTACTTTTTGTGAAGAAGAAATATGGAACCCTTAGGTTATGCATTGATTACAGGAAGCTCAATGCACTGACCATTAAGAATAAGTACCCCCTCCCAAGGATCGAGGATCTATTTGATCAGTTAAAGGGAGCTAAGGTCTTTTCCAAAATAGACCTCAGATCTGGATACTTCCAGCTGAAAGTCAGGGAAGAAGATGTCCCAAAGACAGCTTTCAGGACCAGATATGGTCACTTTGAGTACACAGTGATGCCATTTGGGCTCACAAATGCACCAGCCTTTTTCATGGACCTCATGCAAAGAGTGTTTAAAGCTTATTTAGACCACTTTGTTGTGGTATTTATTGATGACATATTGGTGTACTCAAAGGATGAAGAAGCCCATAAGGAGCACCTAAGAGTGGTGCTAAGCCTGTTAAAGGAACATGAATTATATGACAAACTAAGTAAGTGCCAATTCTGGGCTAAAGAAATTGGATTTCTCAGACATATGATCAATGAGCATGGTTTAGCTGTTGATCCCGAGAAAATTAAAGCTATCTTGGAATGGAAGCAACCTCATACTGTGAGGGACATAAGAAGCTTCCTAGGACTTGCTGGCTACTACAGGAGATTTGTGCCCAAATTTTCTATACTAGCAGCTCTGCTACTCAATTGACAAGAAAGGATCAAAAGTTTGAGTGGAGTGAGCAATGTGAGGCTAGCTTCCGAGAACTTAAGGAAAGATTGACTACAGCCCCAATACTGGTTCTACCAGACCCTACTAAGGAGTATATAGTTTACACGGATGCTTCTCGAGTTGGGCTGGGCTGTGTCTTAATGCAAGGAAAGCAAGCAATAGCCTATGGGTCAAGACAATTAAGGCCTCATGAGAAGAATTATCCAGTTCATGATCTGGAGTTAGCGGCAGTGATCTTTGCTCTGAAGCAGTGGAGACACTACCTACTTGGAGGCAGATTCCAAGTCTTCACAGACCACAAGAGTCCAAGGTACCTGTTTACACAAAAGGACCTGAACATGAGACAAAGAAGATGGCTTGAGTACTTGAAAGATTTTGAGTGTGTCATCGAGTATACGGCCGGAAAAGCCAATGTGGTAGCTGATGCTCTCAGTAGGAAGTACACGGGAATACTCAAAGCCACTGGAGAGCCTACTGAGGCAGAGGTACTCAGTTTATTTGAGTTGGCCCAAGATTGGGATAAATGGGAAATGGACCAAGTAAAGGTCCTAACTATTAGGCCTGAGTGGAAAGACCTAATTCAGGAAGCTCAGCTTCAAGATAAGGAGATTCCCAGGATCTCTGGGCAGAAACAAGGAAAATTGTATCAAGGATTTTCCTTTAAGGCTGGAATATTATATTTCCGGGATAGGATTTATGTGCCAAATAAGGATGGAATCAGGCAACAAATCCTAGAAGAAGCCCACTCCAGTTTGATGAGTATGCATCCTGGAGCTCAGAAAATGTATAAGGATTTGAAATCCCATTTCTGGTGGCCATATATGAAGCAAGAGATTGGTGCTTCTGTGGCTAAGTGTATGACTTGTCAACAAGTCAAAGTGGAGCACCAGAGACCTGGTGGAAAATTACAGAGCTTACCTATACCAGAAAGAAAATGGGGATCCATATCTATGGACTTTGTAGTGGGTTTGCCACTGACTCGAAGAAAGTGTAATACAATCTGGGTCATAGTGGATAGATTGACTAAGGCAGCCCACTTCTTGCCCATAAACCTTACAGACTCCCTTGAGAAATTAGCCCAACTATACGTTAAGGAGATAGTAAGGCTACATGGTGTACCAGACGATCTTGTCTCAGATCGAGACCCAAGATTTGTTTCCAAATTCTGCAAGTCCTTGCACCATGCCTTGGGCACTAAGTTAAAATTCAGTTTTGCATACCATCCTCAAACGGATGGACAGACTGAAAGAACCATTCAAACTTTGGAAGATATGTTAAGGTGTTGTGTTATTGACTTCCAAGGAGAATAGGATAAACACTTGCCTTTAGAGGAGTTTTCATACAACAATAGCCATCACTCAGTGATTGGCATGGCACCTTATGAGGCACTCTATGGAAGAATATGCATAACTCCACACTGCTGGCATGAGCCAGGTGATAAGTTGGAAATTGGCCCATAACTCATAAGAGAAACTACTGGGAAGATTAAGCAAATCCAGCAAAGGATTAAGACTGCCAACAATAGGCAAGAATCATATGTCAACCTCAAGAAAAGAAGAAACCTGGAGTTCCAGGTAGGAGATCGAGTGGTTGAAAGTATCTCCTATGAAATGAGTAATGAGGTTTGGAAAGCGAGGAAAATTAGCCCCAAGGTATATAGGACCATACCTAATACTCACAAGAGTAGCAAATGTAGCCTACAAGTTAGAGCTACCGCCTGAGCTGGGACATGTACATGACACATTCCATGTAAGCCTGCTGAAAAAGTGTGTCTCTGATCCTAAACAAATGGTACATGTCACTAGTGTTCCCATCACCCAAGATCTCACCTATGAAGAAGAACTAATTTGGGTATTGGCAAAGGACACTAGGAAGCTCAGAAGTAAGTGGATATCAATGGTAAAAGTCCAATGGACTAACCATTCTGATGAGGAGGCCACATGGGAGGTTGAAGCTAAAATGCTTAAGAATTATCCTGATATTTTCCCTAAACTTCTAGGAAAATTTGGAGGACCAAATTTCTTAAGGAGGGGACTGTTGTAATGCCCGGACAATCCAAAGTGATTA
Source organism: Aquilaria sinensis (assembly GCA_005392925.1). Lineage (NCBI taxonomy): Eukaryota > Viridiplantae > Streptophyta > Magnoliopsida > Malvales > Thymelaeaceae > Aquilaria > Aquilaria sinensis. Next base: position 119,891 of record SMDT01000888.1, on the reverse strand, counting down.
GGTCCCGGGTTAAATGGATTTGGAGCATAAGAATTTTTCCTTAATCGGGAATTTAGCTCAATTAAATTGAGGAGACAATATGGCATGTGCATAATTGAGTGTTGAACATCTTAAAAATAAGCTTGGCTTAGGCCAAGAGAAATAGTAATGAAAATGGTGGTTTTTAAAGATGAGGGACTCAATTGAACAAAGGGATTTTTAGTGGTTGGGCTCAATTGCCCAAAATTAGAAAGTTGGAGGACTAAAGGGGGAATTAGGCCATTTTAATGGCCTAGGATGCCTTGGCCAGCCATGCCCCTCCAATTCCCAATATTTTATGTCACCTTCCTCCAAATCCTATTATTTTAATCCACCTCCCACCCTTAGTCATCACCTTGGATTCTTTCTTCACCTACTTTTGACTTTTTCTACCAAACTTACCCAAAAGTCTTCCAATTAGTCTTCATTTCTTTTAATCTTGTCTCCCACTCATTTCAAACACATTATTAATTTCCTACTATTTTAATCCACCTCCCATCCTTAGTCAAGACTTTGGATTCTTTCTTCACCTACATGTCTCCTACTTTTGACTTTTTCTACCAACTTACACAAAAGTCTTCCAATTAGTCTTCCTTCCATTAAATCTTGTCTCCCACTCTTCCAAGCACATTATACACTCATTTTCCTTCCCATATGGCTGGCCATCACCTTCCCACACATTAAAACATAATCAATCCACTCATTCAAAGCCATTTGCTCTCAAACTCTCTCATTCTCTCTCCATTTTCTTCCATACCAAGTCTCATCATTCCAAACACATTTCCAACTCTTTTCTTCATCTAAATATTCATCCATAGCTAGAAATAATCCTTCCTCAAATTAAAACCAAGTATTCTTGGTTGAATTCAAGCTCTAAGACCATAAAGAGCAAGAATCAGGTGAAGAATTCAAAGAAAACCAAGGAGGAAAATTCAGCCATTTCCATTTCTTGGAGGTTTTAAACTCTACTCAAGGAGCTCTTTGTGTGATTGAGTTCCTAAGTTCATTAGAAGCAAGAAATCAAGAAGAAGCTTGAAGAACATCAAGCACAAGAAATTGGCCTTACCTCTTCTGTGAGGTTCTGTAAGTGTACACCAAGTGTTCTTGGTATTTTGTGTTATTTGAGTTAATCACCAAGTGTTCTTGGTACCTTATGGTTACTAATAAAATTTGGCCCATCTTGGTTCTTATGCTAGAAAACAATTTCTAGAGTCAACAAGCAAGGAAAACGAAGGAAAATAAGCTTCTAAAGCTTTCGGTGTTGTGGGTAAGGATTCCTATACTCACTTTATTGCATGGCATAGTTCCATGGATTTTTTGTGTGAGTATTCGGGCCCCTAGGTGATGGTCAAAGAACCATGTGATCCTAGGAGTGCTAAGAGGGCTTAAGTTATGTTATTGCTTCGGCAATTCTGTTTTGCTCATGAGCTAAGTTAAGTAAGCAAGCATTATGGGCTAGGAGTTAAGGCGGCCACCTTAATTCCTATGCTAAGTGAGCTCTCCGAAAACATTAAGTATATGAAATTAATGAATTAAAACTTGAGGGATGCTTGCTGCCCTTCTGTGAACAAAGTGTTAAGTGGTGTGTGTTTGTGTGCTTCTTTGATTTGTTGTGCATGCTAACCCCCGATTATGATATTATTGCTATATGCATGTATCTTTTTGTTTTCTTTGTCTTTATGTTTTCTTTGCAGGAATAAGGATTATTTTGCCATTACATTCTTGGCATATGTTAGGCCTTGGAGGCCATAAGTTAGGCATTGGATGCCACGGAATCCTTATTGAGTTTTATAACTCACCCGCCCTACTCTACTTTTGTAGGTAAAGGTTTGCTTGAAAGATCAAGCTAAGAGTCTTGAGTACTCTTTCTGTATGCTAAGGTTGGATTTGTGTATGGTATTGCTCAAAATATTCTAAGTATTCTAAGTATATAAGTTGCTTGTAAACAAGCTAAAAAAAATGTGGACTTTCTGTGCAGGACTTGAAGTCTTAGAATTGTGGGAACAAGGTCTATTAAGGTGGAAATTTGTGTTCCATGGCTTTGTGGATTTATGGCTTGCTTTTAAGCATGTTTTTGTTGGTCTAACTTTAGTGACCAAATTATGGACTTAGCTAAAATTTGGCCAAACTTGGCTTTGGGCTTGTATTATGGACTTGGACATTTTTGGGTATTTTTATTGCTTGGTGGACTTACCAAGGCCCATGCATGAATTTATGGGTTATGTTTTCATGAAACTTGAAGCATGTTGAAATTGGGCTTAAATGTACGTTTTGGGCTTAAATAAGAACTTGGAAAATTTGATTTTATTCTTGGTTAATTTTGGGCCATATGCATGTTAAGTACTAAAAGGCCCATAAGCCCATGTCTATGTTGAAAGCATGCAATGTTTGGCTATGTATGCTCACTTAGTAAAGAACATGCAAGTAAACTTAGAAAAAGCATGAAATTGGATGCTTGTGTAAAGTTTGGCTAATAAGAAATTTAAGTGCACGTATGTGAATTAATACATGCCTAAGCATTAGTTGCATCTAAAGGCATTAAGTGATTATGTGCACTAGTGAACTCCAAAACGCATAAGCATGCAAAGCATATGCATGAAAATAAGTTTTTAAACTTAAGTTGGTGTTTTAGTTGCCATGCATATTCTTGGTTAAGCTCGGTAAAGACCATGAAAATGAACACATGAAATCCACATAGGCACTAGCTTGTTTCTGAGAGCACATCAACTTAACCTTAATTAAAGAACTTAACGAGCTAGTACCGATAAGTATCCTGGGGTTCGTGCCCATAAGTCTTAGTGAGTTTTAAAAGCCCCTTCTGTGTAATGAAAACTTCCGCTGCATGTTAAAAAAAAAAAAAAAAAAAAAAAAAAAAAAATCAGGCCCAAATGGGCCAGGGGCAGTTTAGGGCACGACAATTTAAGTAGAAAGTATGATTTGTGAAGAAATTCCAATCCTTTTTCCAACACTTAACTAGTTCCACAAGCCTTGATTCTTTAATTTTACTCTTTAAAAGAGCAAAAATCTGCATTTTATTTACATTTGCAAACTTAAAAATTTCAAAAAGCTTGCAAGGCTTATTATAACTTCTCACATTCCAAACTACCACTTTCATGATTTAGAAATGGATGGAGTTCCACCTTTGTTTATCATTACCTTTTTTCATAGGGGCATTTTTTGAAGGAGTTGTTGTGTTTTTATGTTCAGATACTTTGTTAAAAGCCTTTCTTCCCAATGCCTGCAATCTATTTGAAAGATTCAACATGGCCTTGTCTGATTCTAGCTTATTCAACATAATCCGAGGAGCACTCTATGGAGTAACCTATATGTAGAGCCCCAATTTTCTGAGTTATAGTATAACTAGATTATAGCTCTTCAGAAGCTTTGCTTCTCGATGGCCTTTTCTTGTGGGTTGGGAATCCATATTTTTGTGGGCTCCTTAGAGTTTGCCCTTTATTCTTCTTTTTATAATTCACCAAGTTTTAACCAACCATTGTGCATTTAAAGCAAAACTTGGGTAATTTCTCATACATAAACCAAACCTTTACCTGGGCACTAGTAGGCAACTTTACCACATTTTCTCACACAATTGGTTTGGCTAGATCAACCTTAACTAATACAATCCTTTATCGCAATATGCTTATAAATGACCACCAGCTTTCCAACTCAGCTAGCAATCTTACTCAAAGCCTTTAAGCTCCACAAGACCAATGGGCATTTAACTTGGACCCAAGTAGGCACTTTAGATGCATCTTCTTTACGAAAATTAAAGTCAATAGCCTACTACTTTAGAACCCATGGTTGAACTCCCATATACTAGACACTTTGTTTAGAACACTGTAGTAATCTGCTAACTGAGGGAAGTGAAATATGTACCAACTAGAATGAGGGGATAAGATTTCTGGCTTGACATTTTCACAGAAGCCTAGGTCTCATCTATAAGTTTTCTTACCTGGTTGAAACTTAGAAGGCCACTTACAATATATCCCATTAGTTTATTCTCTTATCATTTGATCTCATCCTCAATATTGCTGGTTTCAATCTTTACTAGTTCCTCATTACTATGTCATGGGATGAATTACAACTTTAATCCATTATCCATTCTTCGATTATCTACCAAAATTTGACTATATAGCTTTTTTGAACTTTTTGTTTAGTCCGTTTATTTTGCTTCTTAATTAGCCTATTCTTCTTATTCAATGATCTGAACCCAGGCAGAGATCTACTAGTAGAGCCTTCCTAGTAGAAAGCTCGACGAGTGAGGTAAGCGCATAAATTCCTAGCTTAAATACCCTAATTAGAGCTAACTTAGCAAAATCAATAATGTTATTCAATGGTTAGTTAGTTCCGACTGGTTTATGACACTAGGTTTACTAAGGGAAAAATAATCATTTTGTACCTTGGAGGGTCTAGACGAGTTTTGGAAGTAAAAGTCACATGTTTGAAAAAAAAAATCAAGTTAATTAAGTTTTTGCTCAAGTGTTAAACCCTTTGTTATTATTTGGGAAAGGGGTCTTTTTGAAAATTTTGTAAAAGTTTGGGGAGGTAGAGGTTTGTTGATTTAAAACTTATGGGAGGGGATGATTTTATCACTAATCCCTTATCCTTTCCTCACCATTTTTGTTGCCCTCTCTTTCCCTCTTTACCTTATTTTTAAATCTCCTCAAAATCATGGTTTCTTTGGAGGAAATTGAAAGCTGTCTTAATGCCCATAAGGAGGGAAGCTCATTTTGCACTAGTTTTGCAGTTTTAAAGCTTGTTGGGGCATTTTTCACTATGGACAAGGTTTTTTTACATGAGGTACTCTTTTTCCTTTACTGTTTTCTTTTTTTTTTTTTTTAAGCTTATGAAGCTTGGATTTTGTTGGGTCTGTGCTAAATTGGTGACATATGCCTTGATTATGCCTTAGAACCTAGGAAAGCTTAGTGGAGGCCTGGAACTTGTGGTTTATGGCTTACGGTGCTTGAGTATTGCTAGTTCAAGGTTATTGAGGTAAAGGTTTTAGTTATTACATTCATTTGACGAATGTCTTGGTTGCTTGTTGAATGGGTACAAATAGTTTGTAAGATATGCATAGGTTATGGTAGAATTTGTTTGTGATTGACTAATGTAAAACCATGGACTTGTATGATTGACTAGTGTAAAACCATGAATGTCCATGGCTTATTAAAGTAGTCTTGTTGATCTGGAGCTTGTGGAGGAGCGGTATGAAGGTTTAGGTGGCCTAGACCCCTCCAAAATATGCTATGGAGCAAGTTTTGGGCTGCTGGGCTCGAAGGCCTGACTCCATAATGCCGCGATGGCACTGAAGTGCCTAAGACCCCATATCTGGTCTAACAGAAATTGCCTGCACTATCATGGTGCCAGGACTTGCCAACTTCAACATTGTTGTAGTAATTTAGCCACGAATTTTTATTTGGGTATTCAATTGAGGTGATTCCAGAAGCCATGAAACATTAAAAGAAAGATCTATAACTTTTATTCTTTTACCTAAGCCTAAATTAGCCTAGGTTTTACATCATTTCATTTGAAAGAAAATGGGCCTACAATTACTTTAGGGGTCTTAGGGGTGGAAGATGCCAAGTGGTAATGTAGTAAACCCCATAGCTCCTCAAAGCACTAGTTTGTTAATGTAGTTTTCTTGGGTTCAAAGAAAGTATGAAGGTAGATAATTTCGTAGGGTTTTAAAGCACTACAATAAGGCCATTATGGAAGGTTAAGGGGATTTAGTTCTATAGGTGGTGTAGTTAAAGCCTTAGAGTTTGAGGCACTAATAAGGAACCCTAGTGTACATGTTGAGTTCTTTGGAGCTTAACAAATTGAGTCCATCTATGGCAAATCTTACCATAACAAGGTAAACTAAGTAATGGTGTATAATTTAGCACTATGAGTGGAGGTTTAGTGCACTTGTAGCCTAAATAAGTTACTTGAGGCATAAGTGAAAACCTAGTACACTCTTGGTAAGGTAGAAGCTCAGTACACAAGTGACTTAGGAAAGTCTAAGGACTTACGATGCTATGTGGTGGCTTGGTATGCCTAGGGGGTTCCATAAAACACAAGTGAAGTATATCTATCATGTTCAACTATACAAGAATCAAGTGAAGGCTAAATGGTGAGCTAAACTCACAACGTTGGTAAGCTAAGGCCTATTAGGAGCAAATACGAGGCTATAACTCACTAGACATGAAGTGATGCCTATGGGAAGACTAGGTATAGGACAAGTCCCAAAAGACTTATGCAAATAGGTTTAGCCTCGTGCTATTTGAGCTCGCAGTAGATTGCATATTATATATATGTGTGTGTGTGTGTCCTTAAGGTTTTTCTTGTAGATTGAAGGATTCCTTATTAAGCATCATAGATTCTTTCTCCCTTAGTATTTGTCATGCAAATTTGAGTTTGTAGAGCCAGCAACCATTAAGGGTTGCTGAGCTATGCTCACAAATAGGTATGTTATTTTTTTGAATCATTCGGATTTTGGTTTGCGGCTTTCTTGTTGGTTACATTATAGTGCTAGCTATAGTTCTTTATTTAGTCAATAAAGGCTAGTGAAGCATAAAGGATGAATTTCGGAGCTTGCCACCAAGAAATTGATCTAAGGTGGAAGCTTAGTTATGGGTATCAGTCGTTTAATTTCAATATATAGTTTTTGTACACTAGTTTACATCTGATGTACATGGTTGAGTAGTGTACTTTATAGTAGTTCTTGGGTATGAGCATAGTCTACTTATATTTGGATGTTCACACACTGTTACCTATGTGTAGTTAATCTTATGACTATTTTTGTATACTTTGATGGTTTTGATGCTCTATTTTTTTTAATGAAGTTCCATGGCAATGTTTTATGTTTATTTCTTGTTTTATCATTTAAGTCAAAGTAATACTCATGCATAACCTTATAGTTGGTTAAATAATTAGCAGTATGAAAGAACACTCTACCATTCAAGCTAGATAAAGAAAAAAATGAAATAAATAAATAAATAAATGGTCTACGAGTTGGAGAAGGGCTTCAAGGTAAGGAATTTCGTTCAAAATTTAAGAAAGGTTATGGACAAAATTTCAACATCATTCTTCTTCATAAATTTTCCAAATGAGTGGGAAGCGAAACACTTGTGGAAGGTCTTTCAAAGATTTGGAAATGTGGTTAATGTGTATGTGGCCAAGAAAGTTTCAAAGACGAGGCAAAGTTTTGGTTTTATTAAATTCAAGTGAAAAACATTTAGGAGCTGGAGATAAACTTGAACAATATCTGGATTGGCATGTATAAGTTAAGGGCAAACATGGCCCACTTCCAAAAAGTGAAAGAAGAGGATAGGATCACACACAAAGATATGAAAAGAGGAGAGGGTAGATCAAGCCTTATCACTTGGAGGGATGATCGAAACTTTGCAGAAGTAGTTAAAGGAAAGAAGAGGATCAAAGTCCCAAGAAAAAGAGGATGGATCACAAGGAGAGCTAGGCCACAATTGAGATAAATTCGAGAATTCAATAGATGAGCTTGTTACTTCATTCTGTAATAGGGAAGGTAAAGAGGTTTGAAACTATTAGGGACCTTCAAAGGTTGTGTGAGGAAGAATGGTGTATCAATTGTCAAGTGAAGTACTTAGGAAGTTTAAAAGTACTACGAGAATGCTCTTCAAAGGAAGCAGTAGTTGTTATGCTAGAAAACGGGGAAGAATGGTTCGCATAGTAGTTTGATTGGATGGCACCATGGTCTAGCAATCTCAATTGACCCGGAAGAATAGTGTGGTTGAATATTGAAGGGATGCCAGTACAAGCTTGGTGCAAGGATGCATTTGCTACGGTAGCTATCTGATGGGGAAAAGTGATGTTCGTAGAGCATTTTACACACAAAAAAAAAAGAGCAATTGAATATTGGTAGAGTTTGCATTTTTGCATTTTAATGCCACAAATGGAATCCATTTTAAACGTTATAAGGATTAAAGTGGATGGAAAATTGTTCGACATCAGAGTCTTTGAAGATCCGTCCTTAATTGTTGATTTTGGCCTAAGATATGATTCATCAAGTTGGTCAGAGTTGGAAAAGATAATCTTTCTGAAGACTGGAGCAACGATGAAGATGATGCTGAAGGTAATGATGATGAGCTTAGTAAGATAGAAGAAAGTAAAATTTTGGAACTGGTAAGAAACACTTTAGACGAAATGGAAATTCAAGAGCACGACAAGTGGATGTGTCAAAATTCCAATGATTCAATCAAACGGAAAAGAAATTCAAATTCAAATTCAAAGAAAAAGGAAAATATTGTTGTTGCAAGTAGGCGCACAGAAGTTTCAGGAAATAACAAACAAATGTTGGTCGATGAGTTGGGCCTGTAACCTACTGAAAAAATTAGTCCAATTGGGCCAAACAGAACAATTAAATCAAGTATAGATAAAAGAAAAAGGGTTAGCAGAAAATACTCCAAAAAAGAGTGGGCCGACTGAAGCCCAAAGTGATAAAAAGGTGAAAATTGTTGAGTCTCAAGATCAATTAGGTGAACAATGCGGAAGATGAGATAGGAACTTAGTGTCCAGGAAAAGGTGTAAAAACGAGCTGGTATTTAATGTTATGGAAAAATCGGGCTGTTGGCCAAGGAAAACAAGCCTCAAAATGATGAAAGTGGTGACGTGTAGTAGAAATGGGTGGAGGATGCCTAAGAAAACTAGGTTGAAATTCATCAGAGAAAGTGATCAAATCCAGTCGAAGCGCAAATAGGACTTCATCGCAGGTCAGTTGATTTTAGACTCTAACTTTGTGTGTATGAATAAGAAGGTTATCAATCTTGGAAGGGAAGAGTTAGAGAAATCTATAGAAGCAGAATATAGTATTTTGAGAGAAGCAGAGCTGACGACGAAGATCAGACAAGCAGTGAGGGTTGTTATGGGAAATAGAGACAATGGGTTTGTGTAAAATTTTTTGGGAAGGGCAGTTCAGGAGTGATTTTTTTATTAAGAAAGGCCTGCTACTGGTTGGAGGTTGTAGTAAATATGTGAATTTTATCTTTAAATTGTAGATGAATTGACAAATCCTAGAAAGAAGATTAATAAGGGAGCTCTACGTAAAAGAAAAGGTGGATTTTCTTGGTCTTCAGGTAACAACTTGCGTATAGAGGTTTGAAGGCACCGAGACCAGATGGGTTTACATTCAATTTCTTGAAGGAGTATTGGGAGATTGTGAACGAGGATGTTTTATGCTTTGTAAGGCATTTTGAATCAGCTACCAAGATTGACAAGGGGTGTAAGGCTTTATTTGTGGCTTTGATTCCAAAGGTTAAAAATCCGATTAACCTAAAAGATTATAGGCCAATTAGCCTTATTGGTTGTCAATACAAAATCCTCTCAAAGATCCTAGCTAAAAGATTAAAATTGGTGATTGAGAAAGCAATTAGTGAAGAACAGTCAGCTTTTATTAAAGGGAGACAAATCCTAGATGGAATCCTTACAACAAACAAATTGATGGGTTATGCCAAAAGGGAGAAAAAACAGGCTTTGTTATTTAAAGTTGATTTTGAACATGCCTATGACAGTGTTAGCTGAAATTGTTTGGACCTAACAATGGATCAGATGGGGTTTGGAGCAAAATGGAGTAGATGGATCAGATCCTGCTTGGAATCTGTAACTATACCTGTGTTAGTAAATAGGATTCCTACTCCGAAGTTCAAAACGTCAAGAGGATTGTGACAGGGTGATCCTCTATCCCCATTTCTGTACTTAATTGTGGCAGAAGTGTTCCATGTAATGATGGTGGAGGCCTATGATAAGAAAATTTTTAATGGTTTTGCAGCAAGAAAGAAAGACTTGAAGATCTCACATTTTCAGTATGCAGATGACTCATTGTTCATGGAGGAGTGGTCAGCAGAAAATTCCTTGACTTTAATGAGACTACTCAAATGCTTCCAATTAGTCTCTGGGCTGAAAGCAAATTTAAATAAAAGTAAGCTATGTGGAGTTAGGGTGCTAAAAAGAGGCGTGAAAAAAATGGCCAGAAAGATGAAATGTACAGTAGACAAGCTACCATTTAAATACCTCAGGTTGCCTATGGGTGCAAATATAAGAAGGGTGAAGGAATGGCAGCCAATGATGCAAAACTTAATTGGAAAATTAAGCTGCTGGAAATCGAAGTTGCTCTCTGCAGGAGGTTAGTTAACTCCTATTAAATCTGTTCTATGAAGCTTGCCTTTGTTTTTCTTCTCCTTATTTCGTGCCCTGGTGAGATTTTTGAATTTTCCTGAAATTAAAAGAAATCAATTCTTTTGGGGAGGTTTAGGGGAGGGTAAATGTATAAGTCGGGTAGCTTGGAGTAAGGTGTTAAGTAGAAAGGAGATAGGTGGGCTGAGTGTGGGTAACCTAGATATAAAAAATCTGGCCTTATTAGGAAAGTGGTGGTGGAGGTTTTTGGTTGAAGAAGGAGCTCTGTGGGTTTGACCTGTTAAGAGTTTATATGGTGAAAGTGGCAGTCTTGGTGAAAGTTTAGTGAGGGGCAGAGTGGTAGGGTATGGGGAGTATACTAAAGGTAGGGAGTGGGTTAAAAAATGTGGGAGTAGCTTTTTCATAGTCTTTCAAAAGGAGGTTGGGAGGAAAAGACTCGGTGAAGTTTTGGAGAGATTGGTGGGTAGGGGAGAAACCTTTGTTGTCTCACATTCCTAGGTTATATAACTTGAATTGTGATAAAAATTGGTTGGTGAAGGATAGATTTTGCTTTGCGGAGGGAGAAAAGGGTTGGAGGTGGAAGTAGAGGAGACCATTAAGAGGGAGAGAGTGTGGTAAATTTAAGGAGCTGTCATATTTGTTGTGTAATGTTTAGGTTCATAGCAATTCCAAGGATGGTTGGTGGTGGATCCTAGAATCAAATGGCACATTTTCAATGAAGAAGTTAACAAGTTTAATTGAATAGGCTTATTCTCCAGCTTCAATGGGTGATCAACCTTCAAGATGGGTTCCTTGGACACCACAAAAGGTGAATATCTTTGTTTGGAAAGCTCTAAAAAATTGGATACCAATGAAAAGCAATATTTTTCAAAGAGAAGTGGAACTTCCTATTGTTGCATGTCCATTATGCCTGGATGCGGAGGAGTCAACAAAACATTTCTTGCTATATTGCAAAGCAACAGTAGCAACATGGAAACAACTCTGCGATTGTTGGACTGTCAAACACTTTTTAGCCCTCAATATTGCAGAAGTGTTAAAGAAGGATGTGGATCGTTTCATGAGCAAAGGACAAAAATAAGGTTGGCAATGATTTGTAGCATTACTTTTTGGTCCTTGTGGAGGAAAAGAAATAAGAAAGTGCATGAGGCTTAGCAGGTAGATGATGAAAATATTTTTAGGGAAATTGAACCTTTGTCATACTTATAGCTGAAAAATAGGCACACAAAGTTAAATTGTTGTTGGGAAGAATGGATGTATAACCCTAGATTAGCCATTTCAAATTAGTTAATTTAGGTGGAGATTTGGTGGAAGGGTTGTTTTAGCTATAGCATCTTGCTGGAGCTGATTTTGATTCTCAAGAGCTTTTGTACTATTTCAGTTCTTTCTAATATAAGTTCCTTCTACAGTTCAAACAAAAAAAAACTAGCATTATGAAGGTTCTAACTAGTGTACATATAATCAATTAGCTAGTTACAACTGGTGTGGGACACATTCCCATAGGTTTCTTAGGCAGGGCCACAAGGGGCCGTGTCATTTGCTCTCCATCATTATTCAAAGGCATGGTTTCCTTATGATCGGAGTCATTTTCTAATTGGAACTTTGTCACTTCATTAAAATGGTCAAAGACCCCTTTAGGGATTAACTGTGAATGCTTGCTCCTTTCTTGGATGGCCTCACATTCTCACCATTGACGCAAAATGATTTAATCAACTCTCTGTCGTTGTCAGCTGTGCAAGACCGTAGCACACGCAAGTGCTCTTAGTTTTATAAATTTTTCTTATTGGATGATTTGCATAATAGCTTTTCATAGAATGAATCAAATGCTATCTAATTCATTTTAACTTAAGCCAACTTAATCTGAGGTAACTTATTTTTTTCATGAGCTAATTTAATTTGAAAGATAATATTATGTGGTTGACTTAATTTTAGAATCAAATGACTTAACTTGATACAAGTTTTGAAGGACAATGATATGGAAAAAAGAAAAAGAAAACATATAACTAATTTATTCAAAAGAAGAATGACACATAAACAAAGGATATATATATATATATATATATATATATATATATATATATATATATATATATATGGCGGTGCAATAAGAACCTTGCAAGTGATCTATTCAAAAGATGGAGATCAAACAAAAGGAGGAATGTTATAATATATGGTACTTAAGTAGAATCAGCGAGTAACAAGAAAATCCCTCTTTATTAGTAAAACTAGCTAGTAATATAGTAACTAACTATTTGGGTGCATGCGACATCACGGTGTTGCCCATCACTTCTGGAAATGCACATCAATTTCACGATCACTGCCGTAGATCCACATCACACTAGGTGTCACCCTATGATTCTTGGTTGTTTACCTGTCTTTCTGATGACCTTCTAGCTTTATTTTGATCACTCCAATCGATATCTTTATTAGCATCTTCGATCTCTGTGTAAGCCCACTGCATATATGAATGTGGATTTGTATGTTTTACATAAATTAACAACCATAACTTATTGTCTCTAGGTGAAGCAAGACATTTGGTTGAAAACACGCACGCGCACACATATATAGAATTGAACTACCCTCTCAAGTGGAGAATATTTGCAAGCACCTGCGATGTTCATGTCTGCTTGATTCTCCTCTTCGGCTTTATACACTAAAATGCCTGCTGAAATGCTATTGTTTCCTACTAATTACTTGAAATTTTGATATTGTTTATCTTTGATCTCAACCGGATGGTGTTTTTGTGAGTCCTGCATGCCATTATATTCCAAAAAAGTTATCGAAAACACGTCAGCTCCAAAGTTGTTAGTGATGGTGCCTTGTGTGTCGAAGGCGGCTGAGACCCTCACTCGACCAAACCACCATGGTTGGTGCACCTCATCCCCACTCCTACACCCAGTGTCGATGGCCTCATGCACTTGCACATTGCGTACTATGGCTTCAAGCCCTCCACATTGCTAAAAAATGGAGCATCCAAGGCCAACATGTTGCACGACATCTTAATTTTTCTACTTGATTTGAGAACAAAATGGGTATATAGACAATTTTGAACAAAGATGCTTAGTAGTTCAATTTGAAGACAAATTAAAAATATAAAGTAATGTAAAACTTGATCAATGTTAGGAGTTATTATTTCATAAAAACAATGTTAGGAGTTATTTGAATTTTTTAAGAAAACCAAAGGACCAAAGAAAATAATAATATCATAGTGAATATATAATCAGAAATATTACTGATGCCCAATGAGATTGGGATGGGATGCTTTTGTTTGTGGAAAACTAATGGTTGGCTATGTTTGGTTATGGGAAGTCCAGGGCATGCATGATGGTTTGTGTAGGCTTTTAGGTAAGGAAATTAATTGGGTGAGTTGGGGTTAGGTTTGAATAAGGTCATTCGGGTTTGGGTTTAGTTAAGGTTAAGCATGAATTTAGGTCCAAGTCAGGTAATTTAGGCTTGGGTTGATTTCAAGTTGAGTATATTTCTTAGTTGGGTTAGGTTGGGTCAGGTTTATTTGGATTGAGAATCAATATAGATCAGGTTAATTTTAGTCTCAAGTATTCAGGTCAGATTATTTAGGTTTAGTGCTAGATTCAAGTTGGCTGTAGGTTTACTCAAGTTAATAGGCTAAATTGACTTAATTGATACAGTTTTTTGTTTTATTTTTATTAAAATTTAGGTTTAAAATTTAGATTTTTTGTGCAATTTAATTTAGCCTAATTTTCTTTTTTTAGAATGGTTAATTAAAAAAATTCCTTAATTATGTTCCAATGAATTTGCTATGATTTCCAACATTTGCTATGAAATGTAACACTAGTTCACCATGAGTAACTAAACTACAAAATTTAAAAAAAAAAATTCTAAAAATACAAAATTTTGAAAATTTTAGGGACCCATGTTGTAATTTTATGGGTGGCTAAAATGAAAATTTCAAAATTTGGGGACTTATTGCACTCTAATTGATGTACAATTTAGATAAATAATTAATATATAAAAAAATATTCTTTAAACCTCTGCTGACTATATATTTTATGTTGAATTAAGTTAAAATCGGCTCTTGTCTAATTTAGTCATTGAGTCATTTCGATTTTGCATCAGGTCAGTCTTGAGTTCAAGTTATTTCGGGTTTGTGTTAATTTTGGCCCAGGCCATTTGGAGTTTGTATCATTTGAGTTGGGATTTTCTTGAGTTTCACTTCAATCGGGTTCGGGCATAGATCGAGTTGTATACAATTGGGTTTGGATTGTTAACTTTTCCTGTCAAATCACTTTCGTGTAGGCTTGAATTTGGATAAGTCGGACCAAATTATCAGATTAGGTTAAATTTTGTCATTCCAATTTTTGAGTCACCCAAACGACAAACAAAACCATGACTCATGGCCCTTGGAAGACAATAACTGGTAACCGGTCACCGAACGACAAACAGTGTCAACTCAAAAGATTCATACTTTAAACGTAGTTACCTTAAAGTGTATAGCTGGAAAAATTTATGTATCCTAATTTTACATTAAAAGGGTTCACGTTAGTCATGAATGTAGAGATTTATTGCGATTATAATGGAAAAGATTAGAAAGAAGCGTTAACAATCACCCCAAAAATAGTAACCAAAATAGTAGTGGTAAAAACGGAGGATCTTTATAGCAAGCATCTGACAATCAGAACAGACGCCGAGTCTCAGTGACCAATATTTTGGCGATTGAACGGTGACCAAAATGGTAGTAGAAAGATCAATGTGTTCACAACTCATATGCAGCACAAGTTACCCTGATCGCAATTTGCCCCAGCCCTTGCCTGGTATTTACGTCCGCAAAATTAATTGGGCCATCATCTTCAGGGATAGATGTAAACAATACCTGCATGCACGTAGCTAACTTCTGTCATACGATGAAATTCAAAAAGTGAACGCTTCTTGGTCTATGCTTTTCTTTTGTTTCTTTTTCGTAAAAAGGAGCTTATTATAAAGTTATCTAAAATTGACTATGTTAGGAGTTATTATTGCAGCAAGACAGTGATAGGAGTTAATTATTTGAAGTTTCAAAGAAAACCAAAGAACCAGAAAAATAATAAAATAATAACGAATAGTAAGAGATATTACCGATGAGATTGAGATGCTTTCGCGGATGGGAAACTGGTGGTTAGCTACACTTGCTTCTGCCGCTGGGGGAGATTTTGCATTAGTGCTGCTGTAAGTTACTGCAGTGGCCATAAAAGAAAATGAAAAAAAGTAAAATAGTACCATATAAAAGAATTTTACCGATTAGCTACTATTTTCGGTTGTAAATATAAATAAGTTTAGTTTATAAAAGGAACAACATGTAAAAAGATAAAATAATGTGTAATAATATATTTAAAAAATTTAATAAATATAATTGTTAACATGTTAGTTAGTGGTAAATAATTTAGATAGAAGTAAGAAAATTGGTATTAAATAGTGATAAATACTTTGAGAGAAAGAGAGTTAATGTAATGAGTATGATTTAAGGTGAGATAAAAATAAAAAAAAATAGTATTAAATAATTTGAGAGAAATAGCAGTATGTATTAACAGAATAAGAAGATGATGGGTGGAATAAAAAAAAGGAATAAAAATGAAAGTGAGAAATTTGATTTCATATAGAGAAGTGTATTAATGTAAGAGTAGTAGTTTTGTTTGATGGTAAGAGGTAGTTAATAAAGCCAATGAGGGTAAATTAAAGTAAACTAATGTTGATGACCACATTTTAGTACTTTTAAGATTTTTCATATTGTTTCGTAGCTAATCAAACTTTACAAAATACTGATATGATCAGTTTTTTATTTTTTTAATCACTTTTTTAGGACTTTTATCAATTTTTTTTGTTTATCACCTTTTTTTACTGTAAATCGGTTTTTTTTGTTTCATCGCTTTTATTAAACCGTTATCACCTTTAAAATAATATTATGGCCTTTCTACAAAATTTTATCGCTCTTTAAATTTTATACATTTTTAAAATTTTATAGTGTTTTAAATAATATTATCACCTTTTAAAAAAATTTTATCGCCTTTTACTAAATTTAATAGCTTTTAAAATTTTTTCCCTTTTTAAAATGTTCTAAATAATAGTATCACATTTTAAAAAAAATTTTCACCTTTTCATAAATTTTAGCTTCTTTTCCTAAATTTTTATCATTTTAAAAAAATATTTATAATTTTTTTAAAAAAATATATTTATAATTCTTAAAAAAAATTATCATTTTTTACGTTTTTTTCAAATTTTAATCATTTTTTTTAAAGCATTGTCGCCTTTTTATATGCTTTAAGGGTTAACGACAACATCCCCTAGGGTCTAATGTAACTTACAATTTACCCTCTATCTTTAAAAACTAATACTTTACCCCGACTTCATTTGTAGCGTTTTACAACAACTCCTGACATCCAAAATTGAAACATCTGATAACTAAATTTAATTAAGTTTAAGATTTTTCATATTTTTTTATTTGGTAATTGAGCTTCAAAAAATATTAAAATGATTTTACACAAAAAAAAAATGGATGTACAATAATGAATAAGTCAACCACTAATTTAGCGGTTTATTTTCTAGCGAATGTGATTCACAAAGTGGCCCCTAAATACATACCAGTGATATAAATTTTGGGTAAAGCGGTTAAAAAACTGGCCCTGAAGTATGTATCAGCAGTTTAAACTCAAGCCCCTCAAATTAAACTACAAAACCCAACAATTTGTACCACAAAAAAATACGGTTCATATTATGGCTCCCAAAAAGCTCACCACAAATACAGCGATTACACAAAGTGGCCCTTCAAATTAAACCACAAGGGCCCAGAAAGTACACCACAAAAAAACGATTAACATTCTGGCCCCAAAAAGTCAACCACTAATTTAGCGGTTTATTTTCTAGGGAATGTGGTTTACAAAGTGGCGCTTAAATACATACCAGCAGTTAATATTCTGGGTGAAACGGTTAAAAAACTGGTCCCTAACTATGTATTAGCGGTTTTAAATTAGGCCCCACAAAATGAACCACAAAACCCCATAATTTGTATCACAAAAAAAATACGGTTCATATTATGGCCCAAAAAAAGCTCACCACAAATATAGCGGTTGCTTGAAGTGGCCCATCAAATTAAAACACAATGGCCTAGAAAGTGGACCACAGAAAAGTGGTTAACATTCTGGCTCCGAAATGTCAATCACTAATTTTGTCTTCTAAAACATTTTTTATTACTCAATTAGAAACTTCATAAGTTTTAGGACTATGTTGATAAAACACTAAAAGTTTTACGCCTTAAAGTGTCATTTTAGCCCAAGTTAAAATGATGGTACGTTTTTTCCTCTAACTAAATGCGTTTTTTTCTATAACAAATGCTGTTTTCCCCCCTAAACTCTTCTTCTATTTTTGAAATGCTTTTTATTAAATGTAATTATTAGTTCACCAAATTTAATTATTTTTTAATTTCAACATTCAATAAATTATTTAATAATATATATCGAAATGGTTGCAACTTTGTAATAACCCTAGAAATTAAGTAAAATAAAATTACCAAATTACCCTAAATAAATAAATAAACAAAATAATAATAATAATAATAATAATAATAATAATAATAAATAAATAAAATAAATAAATAAAAATTAATTAATTACCATTTTGTTATCAAGGGTATTCTTGTAATTTTACCTACCAATTTAGAAAATTAATATAAAATTAAGAATCTTGATCCTTAGATAATTCCTTTAGTAGTTATTAAGTCAAATTCCAAACCGGAAGCTCATAGTCATTTTCTTTAGACTAGGGGCATTTTTGTCATTTCCAACTGAGCATTGGATGAAAAATCTGGGAGCACCATTGGATTCTTCTTACAAAAGGGAGTCAAAAGAAATTTACCTCACTCAATTCTAAATTTGTTTGCTTAGGTTTTTAAAAATTTAGCCTACACACGGGTAGGGTTTAAATTGGGTTCATGCTACCGCTACATAGGACTATTATATTTTTATTTATTTTTATTTCCCTAACCCTAATTTCTTTCTTATAAAACGTTCCAGCTGCAAAACACCTATTAGGAATTTTAGAAACTCTAGGCGAATAAAAAAAAGAAAAAGAAACTTGCCATTCTAATTTTTCCTAATTAATTACCCGGCCATCATTACCATATAATTTTGTTACTCTTTCTTTTGCCCTACACTTCTATTCCCCTTGGAGACTAATTATACCTGTAGGAATTCTCAGCAAGTCATCTCCTCTCGCAGCCACCCCTTTTGGCACAATATTTCTACGCTTAAACCACAACAAGTGCGCCATAACCATTGATCCTCCTTGCCTATGTTCTTATTTTCGCTTAGCTCTCCATCAAACTTGTGTAAGTCATCTCTCCATGCTTTGATTCTTGGTTATTCAAAAATACTAGAATATTAATTTAATTCCATATTTTACCTAGATTTGTTAGATTGCGGAGAAACCTTATTGGAACACAAAAACGATCCTACACGTACCGGCAATTCTGAATTCATTTATGGAAGTCTAAATTATTCTATATCCCTCTTTTAATTTTTTTTCCATCACCTAAAGGCCTTATATCTTTGCTGTAAATATTCGGTAGATTATCATTAATCCAAGTTTTGGGTTTTTCCACTCGTTTCCGATGCAATATTGTCCATACTTGGTTCTAAGCCCGGTAAGCCACCGTAGACTCTTTTAAAAATTTTCTTGGCTGCCAATTTTGAATATTACAGCCCTAATAATTCTCTTTTCCTTGCTTTCTATGTTGTTACAAAGGGTTAGAAAATCCTTACTTGAAGGTTTGGCACTTATTTGGACTCTGGAGCGTCAGAGATCCCGAAAACACATCGATAACCTAAATAAAAACTTTTTCCTTCCAAGATCAGTTTTTAAAGCTACTAAATGAGTATATAACTCAGTGTGTGGCCGCTGTAATTTTTAGGATCAATATCAAGAAGGCTCCCGGCACGATCCCGAATAGGCACGAGGCCACTAAAGACACCCCGAGACCTTTTTTGCCTACTAGGTAAAATTTCGGCCTAGATGTTAAGAACATGAACCTTCCAAGTACCATTTAGGAAAATTTATAAATTTTAGCATATTTTCTAATTTTCTACCTTACTAACATTTTGTAGGACCGTCCTCGGAAATCACCCCCTTTCATTGTATTATTCCAAACTAGATAAGGGGGAAGAGCGGGTTAGTTCTCGTGGGCCCTCTTAGGCCCAAAATAAGCATCAACCCGAATAATAAATTTTAGGTAAACAATTGGGCTAAACAAAAATCTTTAAATGTGTGGGCAACATGGGTAGGGTAATTAATTTGTTTTTCTAGAATTTTATTTTATTTTATTTTATTTTAGTTATTTTCCATGGAGATGTAATTTTGGTTGGTTGGTTGTATGGTTGTAATGATCTGATGTATGATGTATGTTTGGTGCTAGTATCATACTAGGACCGCTTGTAACAAGAATTAAATTAGAAATATGTTAGGATTGCCTAAAGAAACACCGCTAGTACCATGTTTAAGGCCGACGAGACAAACACCACTAGTACCATGTTTAGGGCCGACAAGCTCACTAGCAACATGATGAGATTGGAAGCAACCGTTAGTGGCATGTTAGGGCCGTAATAAATTATTATAAGCCGATAGATAAAGGATTATGAGCGTAAATGCTAAATGACCAATTTAGAAAGAATTCACGAGAAATGAGATGAACATTTATCACAAATACACTTAAAAGATATCATTGATTGTCATGACATCATGTAACACTAAACTAAGATAGCACGATAAAAGGAATAGGATGCACTAGAATCATGGCATTCTACCAAAAATAGCTAAAATAAAATGAGCTACGGTCATGCATCAATTCATTGTTGCATATGATTGATGTTTGTCATACACAAGATTGCATTAAGTAAAAGATTTGAAGAGTAAGATAAAATACGAAGCATGCAAGGTTGGTGACAAACCATATCTACATGACCTAACAAGCCGTAAATTTAGATGAGAGGTTCGGAACGGACGATTCAAACCCGAGACGCATGTTAGGCTGGTGGCGGACTGTCCCTATTCATGACCCGATTTTGACATGGAGTATAAAGATATGATTTATGCGCTGTCAGACCATAGCTGGCAAGGGACCATGCTTATGGCTGGTATCACGAGAGGCTCTACCTCGGCGTAGGTATCCTGAGAGGCTCTGGCTTGGTGGCATCCCTAGTGGCACTGCCTAAGAGTTATCCCGAGAGTAGGTGATGTACACACTCACCACCCTAAGTTCGTCCGACGGTATTTAAGTATTGGATTAAATGATCAATCAATAAGATATTATTTAATCAGAAAAAGGAATTATGCATATGCATGGCAGTTTCAAACATGCTAGTAGGACTTTGATATTGTTGTTATGATGTTGTATGGAATTGTTCTTTAATTAAATTGCTACAACTTAAAGTTTATTACTTGTTGTTGTTTGTTAGAGGTTTGTTACAGGAATATTAGGACCCACGTGATGGGCCTGATACTTCCCCCTTACTGAGCAAGTTGTGCTCACCCCTCCTTCGAACATATTTTTCTTAGGTGAGTACTATGAGGAGACAGAGTACACTAAACCATATAATGAGATTCAAGATGTGGAGCAGACTGAGTGAGGGTACGTTATAGCCCCTCGAAAGTAGAACTGGCTGGGACTGGGTTTTAACTTTGTGTTATTTGATTTCTAAAGAAACATATGGTTTGTTTAAATTGGAACATTATGTGCATATTAGGTTTCTTGGGATTGTCACTTAACTACTCTGATTTTATTTAATACTCTCATTGTTTGGAAAATAATTTAAATAAAATTTTTTACCTCATATTTCTTAATTTATTTTTAATTAAATGCTTTATAATTCTGGGAATTTAAGATATCCAATAAAATTAAGGTTCATAAAATTGGGGGCATTACAGTCCGTCCCATACCAGTAGACTCAACCACATACTTTGAACCAAACCTGGCTCCGATACCATCTGAAACGACCCAATTCCAGAACGGTCAACGGAACACCTCCCACACCACATGGACTATCCTTTATGAAAAGGATAAGCGCTAGGTGCTTATGTTCTGGAATTGGAGCCTATATATCCACATAAGGCTTCCCACAATTCACCCATGTGGGACATGGGGGTGTTACAAACTTATTTCCTTTTTTGTAAATTTATTTATCATCGTATTTTCCATTTTATCTAGTAGTATTACATATCTAGTAACATGGTTTTCAAAAGTAAAAAGTAAGTTATGGAAAATTTTTACCCGTTAACTGGTTTGTTTCGATTGTAAATGGAATGATAAGTTTTGTTTATAAAGGAAATAAAGATTAGACAGATAAAATAATTTTGAATATTATATTAAAAAATTTATTTCTGGTAAATAGTTTAGGTAGAAATAAGAAAATTTGTATTAAACAGTTTGAGGGAAAGAGAGGAAACGTCATGAGTTTGATTTAATGTGAGATAAAAGTAAAAAAAGAAATTTTAAATAAGTTGAGAGAAGGAACATCATGTATTAATAAAATAAGAAGATGGTGGGTAGAATGAAAAAGAAATTAAGATTAATGTGAGAAATTTTAATTAATATGGAGAAGTGAATTAATGTGATAAATATGAAAAAAAAATGATAAAATACAAATTGCAAAAACCCATTAATATTTTTTAAAAAAGCAAAAGAAAATTATAAAAGTTTTGAAGAACTTTAAAGAATTTTAAAAAAGTGATAAAAATTATAAATAGTCAATAAGAATTAGTAATAAGCAATTAAAAATTAAAAAAATGATAATAATTAAAAAAGGAATAAAGATTTTAAAAAGATGATAAGAAAAATATATTATGGTGGTGGTTTATCTCAATAAACACAACATACGATATCCTGTATTCATTTGTTTTGAATGTCGCATCAAATCCAATAACATCACCAAAGTATGCATAGTCCATGCACATTGAACTATCTGCTCAAAAAATGTAATGTAACCTATTTTCCTTATCAACTACATATCGACAATAAAACTCAAGGTCTCTACTTACATAACAGGTTTGGTATGCAATTGCAATCTTTACATCACTATCTAAAATTTGCTCCCTTCTGTCACTATCTACATAATTATACAAATTTTTGGTAGTAAACCCCACACTACCATAGCCTCCGGCAACCTGCGCCATGTAATCCATAATTTGACTTGTCTTTACACCAACTTTTCTCATTTGTTTGGCTTGCTCTTTATTAGCAACATTTATTCGTCTTTGAGATCTGCATATATGAACTTCTTCTTGTTCGGTAAGGTCATGGTTGTGCCTGGTATTTAACTCTTTTACCACATATTTTCCTGATACGCGATTGTAATTAACTAGAAATAATGCTCTGTAGCCGCATCTACTCACCCTCCTAGGTTCTCTTACTCTATCTGCTGATTCTAATTTTGGTTTATTGTGGCCCTTCTTCCCAAAAACGCATATGCGCCTATATATGATTCCTCTATTATCAACTTTAATATCTTTCCTTCTGATAGAAATTCCCATCACATTTGCATATCTATTATAGAATTGCTCAACCTTTTCAATAGACTCAAATTCTATCTCATGAAAATCTTCTATCCCCTAAAGTACAACTAGTTTATTTATCTTCATAAGCATTGCATTCCATTCATTCCCTGCTGGAATTTCATCTATCTCCTCATGTGATTCCTGAGTCAAACCAATTTGATCATCACTATGTTTATTCTCACCATGTTCACTCTCCATTTCCTGTGAACAAATCTCATGGAATCCACTTATTCTTATTGCCATCTCACTCGGTATTCCTTTCGTTTGCCATGTTTTATATTCATTTGCCATGTTTTATATCCGTCTGATTCTTCTTCTCTATATGTCAATTGCCCACCAAGTTCACTATAGTTGTACATTTTTATTACCTGCATAACAGTTTTAAATTTTTATCACTCGCATACCACACGTGAATGTGTTAACAATTAACAATTTTTTAAAACAACAAATGCTTTCATGATATACTTGCACAATAGTGTTTACTCTCATTTTCTTTTACAACATGTATCCACAACAGTCATTTTTTACTCACAAATATCGACTTTCCTGTTTCATAATCATTTTTCACATTGTCAAACGCTCATATGTTGGTACAGTTTTTTTTTGTCTTCACTAAGGTAATTTCTCTTATTGTTATAAACATATAATCACATGTTCATCTGCTTCATCACCTAAATAACACTAATTAACTGATCAACCAACACCTCATAAACCAACACCTCAATTGAAACATGACTTACAACAAAAACAAATGGGACTTTTATCAAATATGATTAGTTTGTTTTTAAAAGTTGTTTGAATGGGTCATGCTTCTCTAAGCTCTTCTCAAACCCTTAAATAACATATCTAAAATATACAGATTAATTATCACTACTTACCTGATTCCTTGAGATGCCCTCTCACAAATGCTTACTCATTTGATCATTCACATCTTCGCTAGTAATGATTCGCACCTTATTACTTCATGATTCATGTATGCTCTACATTCACATTCCCTTCTTGCATTGTTCCTCCATTCATCTTCTTTGGACTTAAGAAATATGAAAAACAACAAACAAAGCCAAATTAACCTTACTTTACATTAACTCCTGCTTCCAAATTTCCTCGACCCACCAATCTATCTTCTTTCATTGTATTCACTTTTTACTAGCAAACACAACACTGCTACGACATTTATTCTCTATCTCTACGTCAAATCAAATTCCTTACAATAACTCTTATATATTCATTTTTCTTTTCTACCAACACAGTTCTAAGTTAATACTACTATTTCACTTAACCTTATAAATACAATTTAATTTTCTACTCATATATGACATTAAATCAAATTGATCACATTAAATGTCATTCCCTTTTCCTTTTACCCACCAGGTCACTTTTTTTTTTCAAACTCTTTAATGACATTTTTAATGCCAACAATTATATTTACTGAAATTTGTAACATAATATTACACATTATTTCATATTTATAGTATTTATTCCATTCATAAATTAAACTTACAAGTGGGAAACTTATAACTACATTTTGTATTTTAAAAATCATAAACACAAAAAAATGATTAACATCATAAAAGAGTGATATAATAAAATAAAAGCGATAACAAACCATACAAAGTGATTACCAGTATGAAAAGGGGACAAACAAAAGTGATAATAGTCTAAACAAACTGATAATGTCTAGAAATTGATTGACTGACCTAAAAATGTGATAAGGGATCAAAAAATGTCTTTGCCTGATAAGTAAACCACCGCAAAACTCAGATTGTAAATCATAACAATTGTGGTTAAAAATAAGGTAAACTGAAGTTAAACAAATAACACCCAAATTATAAATCCCTAACTCTGTAGTTTACAATTAAATATATGGTTTTCAATAAGGGGTATTGAATATATACCACACATTTATTGATTTAAAATCACGGGTCTGCTGTTATATAAACAAAAAGACAATAAATATAAAAAGGTGACAAGATAGCATAAAAAGCGTTTAAAAACCAATAAGGGCGACAAAAAATGAAAATGAACCAGAAAAATGATTACTTTTATGTGAATATAATTGATTATTAGTTTATTGACTTTTTCCTTTCATTATCGCTTTTTTCTGTCAATTGTCGCCTATACAGCGTTCCAACGCTTTTCTTATAAATTAATCATTTTGTCTACACTTATCTTGTTCATTGCCTTTATATGTAACATAACGCTAACTCATCATCGCCTTTTTATTAGTAATAAAAACATCTCATTCACAAAAAAGTGACTTAGTAAAAACAAAAGCGATTTAGTGCAAACAAATGCGATTTAGTAAAAAACAAAAGCGATTTAGTCTAAACAAATGTGTTTTAGTTAGAAAGGCTCTTACTTTTAACCCTTCTACTACGCACTTGACAAACCTTCAAAATTAAACATTCACAAATAAATTAACTATCACTACTGAGCCAATCCTTCACAAACTTTTTCTAATTCACACATCATCCCTTTATGATTTTACCTATAATTGACACTTACTTTCTATTCTCACATGTCTAAATTAATCTTATATATGTTGAGATACAAATATGGAAATATACTTAAAACTTCTGAACTTCTACTTCCACAATTACTCCCCTTCACCTATCTACCTTCATTAGTTGTATTAATTCCCTATTTCTAACAAACACAAACTACTACAACTACATAATTTACTTCTCCATATTAATTCAAATTTCTCACATTAATCCTCATTCCTTTTTCATTCCACCTGCCCTCTTCTTATTTTATTAATACATGATGCTCCTTCCCTCAACTTCTTTAAACCTATTTTTTTTTTACTTTTATCTCACATTAAATAAAACTCTTGACATTTCCTCTATTTCTCTCAAACTATTTAATAAAATTTTTCTTATTTCTACCTAAATTATTTACCACTAATACATTTTTTAATATAATATTATAAATTATTTTATCTATCTAATCATTATTCCTTTTATAACAAAACTTATCATTACATTTATAACTGAAACAAATTAGTTAATGGGTAAAACTCTTTCATAACTTACTTTTTACTTTTGAAAACCATGTTACTAGATATGTAATACTAGTAGATAAAATGGAAAATATGATGGTAAATAAATTTTTTAAACTAGGAAATAAGTTGCAACTATTTTGATATATATTATTAAATAATATATTGACTGTTGAAATTAAAAAATAATTAAATTTGGTGAACTAATAATTACATTTAATAAAAAGCATTTCAAAAATCGAAGAAATGTTTAGGGGAAACAATAGTGTTTGTTAGAGAAAAAAAAGCGTTTAGTTAAAGGAAAAAGTGTTACCACAGTTTTAATTGGGACTAAAATGACACTTTCAGGCATAAAACTTTTAGTGTTTTATCAACTTAGTCCTAAAACTTATGAAGTTTCTAATTGAGTCCTAAAAAATGTTTCAGAAGATAAAATTAGTGGCTGACTTTTAGAGCCAGAATATTAACCACTTTTCTGTGGCGCACTTTTTGGGCCCTTGTGATTTAATTTGAGGAGCCACTTTATGCAACCGCTACATTTGTGATGAGCTTTTTGGGGGCCATAATATGAACCGCATATTTTTTTTGTACAAATTGTAGGGTTTCATGGTTCAATTTAAGAGGCCTGAGTTAAAACTGCTGGTCACGATTAGGGGTCAGTCTTTTAACTGCTTTACCCAGAATTCATACCACTGGTATGTATTTAGGGGCCACTTTGTGAACCACATTAACTAGAAAGTAAACCGCTAAATTAGTGGTTGACTTTTTGGGACCAGAATATTAACCGCTTTTCTGTGGTGCACTTTTCTGAGCCGTTGTGGTTTAATTTGAGGGGTTGCTTTATGCAACCACTACATTTGTGGTGAGCTTTTTGGGAGCCATAATATGAACCGCATGTTTTTGTGGTTCAATTTTAGGAGTCTGAGTCAAAACCGCTAGTACACGAGTAGGGGTCAATTTTTTAACCATTTTACCCAGAATTCATACCGTTGATATATATTTAGGGGTCACTTTGTAAACCACATTAATCGGAAAATAAACCACTAAATTAGTGGTTGACTTTTCAGAGCCACAATATTAACCGTTTTTTTGTGGTGCACTTTCTGGGCCGTTATGGTTTAATTTGAGGGGCGACTTTATGCAACTGCTACATTTGTGGTGAGTTTTTTGGGGACCATAATATGAACTGCATTTTTTGTGTTACAAATTGTTGGGTTTTGTGATTCAATTTGAGGGACTTGAGTCGAAACTGCTGATACACGGTTAGGGGCCAGTTTTTTAACCGTTTTACCCAAAATTTATACCAGTGGTATGTATTTAGGGGCCACTTTGTCAACCACATTCCCTAGAAAATAAACCGCTAAATTAGTGGTTGACTTTTTTAGGCCAGAATGTTAATTGTTTTTTTGTGGTGCACTTTCTGGGCCTTTGTGGTTTAAATTGAGAGGCCCTTTTATGCAACCGCTACATTTGTGGTGAGCTTTTTGGGGGCAGTAATATGAACAGCATTTTTTTGTGGCACAAATTGTGGGGTTTTGTGATTCAATTTTAGGGGCCTGAGTCGAAACTGCTGGTATAAGGTTAGGGGCTAGTTTTTTAACCGCTTTATCCAGAATTTATACTACTGGTATGTATTTTAGGGTCACTTTGTGAATCACATTCCCCAAAAAATTATCTACTAAATTAGTGGTTGGCTTATTCATTCTTATATATCCATTTTTTTTATGTAAAATCATTTTAATATTTTTTGAAGCTCAATTGGTAACGAAACAAATATGAAAAATCTTAAATTAATGAAATTTAGTTATCAAATGTTTCAATTTTGGATGTCAGGTGTTGTTGTAAAACACTAGAAATGAAGTTGGGGTAAAGTATTAGCTTTTAAAGATAGGGGGTGAAGTGTAAGTTACATTAGATCCTAGGGGGATGTTGTCATTAACCTTTAAAGGATATGAAAAGGCAATAAACACCTATAAAAGGCGACAATAGTTTTAAAAAAATGAAATTTTTTTGAAAAAAGCATTAAAAATGATAAAAATTCAAAAAAGTTATAAATATTTTTAAAAAATGACAAAAAATTTAGGAAAAGACGATAAAATTTATGAAAAGGTGAAATTTGTTTTAAAAAGGTGATAATGTTATTTAAAATATTTTGAAAAGGGAAAAATTTAAAAAGCTATAAAATTTAGTAAAACGTGATAAAAATTATGAAAAGGCAATAAAAATTTTTAAAAAGGGGATAATATTATTTAAAATACGATAAAATTTTAAAAATGGATAAAATTTAAAAAGTGATAAAATTTTAAAAAAGCCATAATATTATTTTAAAGGCGATAACAGTTTAATAAAAGCGATAAAAACAAAGAAAAACGATTTACAGTAAAAAAATGATAAACAGAAAAAAATTGATAAAAGTCCTTAAAAAGTGATTAAAAATTGAAAAACCAAGTATATCAGTATTTTTTAAAGTTCAATTAGCTACAAAAAAGATATGAAAAATCTTGAAGGTACTGAAATGTGGTTATTAGATGATTTAATTTAATCTCATTGGCTGTATTAACTCTCTCTTACCAACAAACACAACTACTACTCCTACATTAATTCACTACTCCATATTAAATCAAAATTCTCACATTAATTCTCATTCTTTTTTTTCATTCCACCCTTAATACATACTACTATTTCTCTCAAATTATTTAGTACTATTTTTTTTTTTACTTTTATCTCACCTTAAATCAAACTCATTACATTAACTCTCTTTCTCTAAAAGTATTTACCACCATTTAATACCATTTTTCTTACTTCTATCCAAATTATTTACCATTAAAGTGTTAACAATTTTATTTATTGAACTTTTTAAATATAATATTACACATTATTTTATCTTTTTACAGTTATTCCCTTTATAAACTAAACTTATTTACATTTACAACCAAAACAGGCAGGTGGCTGGTAAAAATCTTTTACACGCTACTGTTTTATTTTTCTTTTCGTTTTCTTCAATAGCTAGTACGACAACTTGCCATAACGGCAATGTAGAATTTCTCATTCCTCTCTTGTTTAGCTACCATGTACTTACTATAAAAAAAAGCAGAACAAATAATTTTTTGGACTGTCGATTAGGTTCGAAGGTAATTGGTAATTCCTTGATCCTATTCAAATCTACAGTTGAAAAGTGTGAATTTCCATCCTTGTAGCGGTTTTCGCACTATAACCAGAACAGAAGCTGGACCTTTCTTATGCGTGGAAAACATACCAAGCAAAGGTACTGGTTTTCCTTTAAGCATTCATCTTGTCATTAATTGGTTGTTTTTTACTGGTTTGATCTCTAAGAGACCTTTTGTTCATTTCTTGTGTATGGTTCAGTTGCCAACATATATGCAGGTTATGGTAGGAGGAAAACTCTTGCAGATTTTGCTCCTCTCTCTGCTGCTCCTCTCCTTCAACTCAGTAGTGGAATTGAAGAAATTTGGTTGCCTGAAGAATGAGAGGGAGGCTTTGCTCGCCCTGAAGCAAAACCTAACTAATTTTCATGTCAGTCTCTCTTCCTGGCGAGATGAACAAGAAGACTGCTGCCTCTCAAAGGTTGTATATAGTTACCTGATACACGGTGCTGAAAGAATTTGATAGAACAAGAAGGAAAAAAAATGCTAGAAACTGCTGTATCTTTCATTGAATTGAAACACGCCTATTATAGGCAGTACATTTTGGAATGTTAGAAACAAACTTACTAAAACTTAGGAAGCAAGAAAACTAATCAACTAAAAATTCGGTTCTTTATTTTTATCCTGAACTAATCCTCCTAGTCTTCAGCAGCTGCATCTTCTTTGACTTCCACGTCAGTGCTCTTTTGCCACATTGGATCACTTGCTTCAACACTCCCCCTTGAGCCAATGTTCAGTCTGTTTCGAAGATCTTCAAATTTTGCTAATGGCAGTGCTTTTGGAAACAAGTCAGCCATTTAATCTTCTATTCTGCAAAACTTTACATCTACTTCTCCCTTGTTGACTAACTCCCTTATGTAGTTGTGCTTGATTTCAATATGCTTTGTCCTCCCATGTAAAATAGGATTTCTGGTCATGGCTACTGCCGAAGCATTATCACAAAAAAGAGTAGTTGCTCCCAGTTGTTGTTGATCTAAATCATGTAACAGTCTCCTGAGCCAAATAATTTGGCATGCAGCAATATTGGTTGCAACATATTCTACTTCTGTTAAGGATAGAGCAACCATGCTTTGCTTCTTGGATAACCAGGATATAGGTCCAGATCCCAGGATAAAGCAATTTCCACTGGTGCTTCTTCTATCTTCTTGACTTCCAGCCTAGTCACTATCAGTATAACCTTGTAGAGTCATGTCTGCATCTTTCAAATACTAGATTCCATAATCTCTTGTTCCTGAAATATATCTGAGTATCCTTGTAGCTGCGCCATAATGATGCCTTGTAGGACTTTGCGTATATCTTGAAACAAGACTCACTGCAAACACAATGTCTGGTCGAGTATGAGATAGAAAAAGCAACTTCCTAACCAGACTCCTAAACCTCTTTGAATCTGGCAATTCAGTTCCATCTTGAGCTTTAAGCTTTTCATTTGTATTCATCGGAGTAGTGACAGTTTTACAACTATCCACGTTAAACTGTTTCAGAACATCATTAGCATATTTCTCCTGAGATATGAAGATACCATCTTTTGTTTGCTGAACTTCTAGCCCAAGGAAATAACTGAGAGTTCCCATATCTGTCATCTCGAATACTTCCATCATTGATCTTCTGAACTCCATGATGAGCTGAGGTGATGATCCTGTATATATCATGTCATTCACATACAGGCTTACCATGATGAGATGATGTCCTGCCCTTTTTAGATATAAGGTAGGCTCATTGGGGCTCCTATGAAAGCCTTGAATATGGAAGAACTCATCTATTTTGCTGTACCATGCTCTAGGTGCTTGTTTCAGGCCATATAGAGCTTTCTTCAGTCTGTAGACCTTCCCTTCTTCTCCTGGTTTTACAAACCCTTGAGGTTGTTGTACATAAACTTTTTCCTTCAGTTCTCCATTGAGGAAAGCTGACTTCACATCAAATTGGAAAACTTTCCACTGATGCTTTGCTGCAACTGCAAGAATCAGTCTCACTGTTTCAAATCTAGCTACTGGTGAGAAAGTTTCTTCAAAATCAACTCCTTGCTCCTGTGTGTATCCACGTGCCACTAACCTTGCCTTGTGTTTTTAAAGTGTTCCATCAGATTGATATTTAGTTTTAAAAATCCACTTTAAACTCACCACCTTCTTTCCTGGTGGTAAGTCAGTGATCTCCCAAGTGCCATTCCTTTCGATGGCTTCAATTTCTATTGTCATGGCTTCTTTCCAGATCTTATTCTCCATGGCTAGATGCATATCAGTTGGATCTCCTGCAAACATTGCATATGTTGAGGAGTAAATTTCCGTTAGGGATCTTGTTTTAGCTCTATCTGGTGATGATCTTTCAGAATCTGTTGATGGTGTCCTTATAGGAGTTTCCTCACCAGGTGTAGCTTCTGTCTCTGCTGAAGTAGCTTCTTCCTCAATGTCTACCTTTATGCCTTTCACTTTCTAATCTTCCTTCCAGCTTAAGTTCTCATCAAACTTAACATCTCTGCTAATCACGATGCTTTTTGTTTCTGGATCAAATAACCTGTATGCTTTTGAGTTTAAACTATACCCAACAAAGATGTATTTCTTAGACTTTTGATCCAGTTTATGTTTGCCTACAGGAATTAAGGCATAACATATGCATCCAAAAATTCTTAAATGAGCTACAGACGGCTTTGAGTCATACCAGGCTTCATAAGGTGTCATGTTCCACACTGCCTTTGTTGAAGATAGGTTGAGTAGGTACACAGCAACAGCAATAGCTTTTGCCCAAAAAGCATTTGAGAGACCTTTAGTTTGCATCATAGCTCTGGCCATCTCCACTATTGTTCTGTTCTTCCTTTCAGCAATACCATTTTGCTCTGGAGTATATGGTGCTGTCAATTCTCTTCTGATGCCATGCTCATCACAGTAGTTGTTGAACTCTTTTGAGCAAAACTCACCTCCTCTGTTTAACCTTAGAGTTTTCATTGTTTGATTGCATTGCTTTTCAACCAAAACTTTGAATTTTTTTAAGTGCTCAAAAGCTTCAGATTTATGACTAAGGAAATACACCCAACTCATTCTTGAGAAGTCATCAATAAATAACATAAAGTACTTACTTCCAGCATGTGATTCTCTTTTCATAGGTCCACAGATGTCAGTGTGGATCAGTTCTAATTTTTGACTTGCTCTTTTTGCTTTGCCTTTAGGAAAAGGTTTCCTTGTTTGTTTCCCCAGAGCACATCCCTCATTGTTCTTTCTTTGCTTTTTTTGCTTTGCCTTTAGGAAAAGGTTTCCTTGTTTGTTTCCCCAGAGCACATCCCTCATTGTTCTTTCTTTGCCATTTGCATGTACTGACACATTGCCTCTTCCTTGGATTTGTACTTGCTTGTCGTTTCCAAGTCTGACCTAAGCCTTGTATGCTTCATCCAGCATTTTGAACTTGGCCTTGTCCCCAGTTAAATGGTTTGAACATGCACTGTCCAAATATCATATTTCTTTTGCAGGTAAAAAAGTCTCCTCACTGGCCATGAACAGATAGTCTTCCTTGTCTTCTTCCTCTTGTGTGAATTTTGCCTGGTCATCTTTACTCCAGCAGACGTCTTCTTTGTGTCCAAACTTTTTGCAATATGTGCATTGGATCGATCTGCCTCTCCCCCTTCCTATGAAGGAGGTTCTTCCTCTTCCTCTGTATTGGGAGCATCTGCTCCTCTCCCCTTGAACCTCAAAAGCCTACTCTTCCTTTCTTCCAGCTGTTTTATTGATCCTGGCCTCATGAGTCTGCAAGGATCCCATTAACTCATCAATTGAAAGTGTGGCAAGATCTTTTGATTCCTCAATGGCAGCAACTACATGATCAAACTTGGAGGTCAGGCTTCTGAGTATTTTTCCAACTACAGTTTCATCTGTGATGCTGTCACCATATGCTCTCATTTGACTAACTGTGGAAGATATCCTCCCCAAGAAGTCTTGAACAGACTCCCAATTTTTCATGAAAGCAGTTTCAAAGTCTCTTCTCAAAAGCTGCAATTTGACTGTGATGACTCTTGC
Source organism: Aquilaria sinensis (assembly GCA_005392925.1). Classification (NCBI taxonomy): domain Eukaryota; kingdom Viridiplantae; phylum Streptophyta; class Magnoliopsida; order Malvales; family Thymelaeaceae; genus Aquilaria; species Aquilaria sinensis. Next base: position 87,018 of record SMDT01000888.1, on the reverse strand, counting down.
TGACCCCTGGTACTCAGTCTTAAAAGGGTTCCATGCTTGTTTAGCTGTAGTTGCTCCAGCAATGCGAGAAAAAAATGATTCATCCACAGCTTGTTGAATGAAAAAGAGAGCTTTTGCATCTTTCTTCATCAAGTCTTTGGAAGCTCCTTCTTCTGAGGTTTCTGCACCGAGACCTTGTTCGACAAGATCCCATAGATCCTGAGATCTAAAGAGCATTTTCATTTTTATACTCCAATACTCATAAGAGTCTACTTTAAACAAGGGAATTTGAGGCTGTGACACATTAACTGAATTGTTCCCAGCAGTTCCATTTGCCATTGTTCTTCCTGTCAAGCAAGGATTAAGAAGAACAAACAAAGACTAGCCAAGGATTGCAACCTGGCTCTGATACCACAATGAAAGAATTTGACACAACAAGAAGGAAAAGAAATGCTGGAAACTGCTGTATCTTTCATTGAATTGAAACACGCCTATTATAGGCAGTACATTTTGGAACGTTAAAAACAAACTTACTAAAACTTAGGAAGCAAGAAAACTAATCAACTAAAAATTTGGTTCTTTATTCTTATCCTGAACTAATCCTCCTAGTCTTCAGTAGCTGCATCTTCTTTGACTTCCACGTCAGTGCTCTCTTGCCACATTGGATCACTTGCTTCAATAGGTGCAGAAGGATTCACGTACTAATACGGGTATGTAGTACGTTAACTTTTACGGTATATGGTAGGATGATGTAATGTGCTTTAATACGATATTTCAGTATGTAATTTGCTAAAAGAATATACAAAATTTGTTTGTGTCTGTGTATGAATATATATATATCTATATATATAACATAATTTATAGAATATATAAAAATTATATTATTAAAAAAATAAGAGTATTTTAATATTTAAACAGGTTGAAATGTCAAACTTAAAAAAAAAAAGGTTTAGGGTTGTAGGCTTTAGTGTTTTTAAATCTAAAATAAAAACTTAATGGTATTGGAGTGTGAGACTCTTAGTCCACTAGGAATCGTAGGGTAACAGACTAGCAAAAGGACTTTATTAATTAAATAAGAGTAATAAATAAGTTTAATACTTTAATATTTTATTCTTTTTCTATTTTGCTTTACACGTGGTTCCTTCTTGAATACCACTTCCCCAAACCCCAATTTCTGGAACACAATATAATACCCACCCAAAAAAAAAGGGGTAATGGTACCCCCCAATCTTGGCTATTGATTTTGGTTGATGGAACATATGGAAAAGGGATGGACCTGGCAAGGCGGTTAGGGGAGAGAAAAAGAAAAAGAAAAAGATAGAGGAGAGAGGAGAGAGAAGAATATAGACGGGAAGAGCAGTCGCACTAGTGGAGGGAGAAATAAAAGAAAAAAGAGAGAGGCGAGAGGAGAGAAGAAAATAGAGAGGCAAAAAAAAAAAAGAAAAAGTGTTGACAGAAGGGAGGAGAGAGAAGAAAAAATAGGAAAAATAAAAAATGGGGAAAGAGGAGAAAATGAGAGGAAAAAAAAAAAAGAGAATATATGTTATTGGGTACAAATTTTTAAAAAGAAGCAAAAAAAATTTTAAAATATTATCTGTGTAAAAAAATATTAATTGCTGAATAATATACTGAATAATATACTTAATAAAAAACTTTTTTGTACATATGTCAATAATTCTCAAAATATAAAATCTATGTATATTGATCAACTTAGTAAAAAAAATATTTATTGCATTTTAGAATTTTTATCACTTTTTAAAAATATTTCCCATTTTTTAACATTTATCACGTTTTTTTATATTTTATCATTTTTTTAATATTTAATCACTTTTTGTAGTTTTAATCACTTTTTTTTATTTAATTGATTTTTTGAAAAAATGTTTGCTTTTTTTAATTTTTTTATCGCTTTCTTTATTTAATCAAAATTTAAAATTATTTATCACTTTTTCAGTTTTTATTTGCCTTTTAAAAATATTTATCAATTTTTTAACATTTATCACATTTTCTTTATTTTATCACTTTTTTATACATTTAATTTCCTTTTTCAAAAATTTTATTGCCTTTTTTTTTTTTTTTACATCTAATCGCTTTTTCTTACATTTTATTACTGAAGGTACCTTTGTTGTGACCGGGTCACGTTGAATGTAACCTAAACATGTGATCGGGTTACGTTGAAGGTACCTACGTTGTGACCGGGTCACGTTGAAGGTACCTTTGTTGTGACCGGGTCATGTTGAAGGTAACCTTAAAATGTGACCAGGTCACGTTGAAGGTACCTTCATTGTAACCGGGTCACCTTGAAGGTAACCTAAAAATGTGACCGGGTCACATTGAAGGTACCTTTGTTGTGACCGGGTCACCTTGAAGGTACCCTCGTTGTGACCAGGTCACCTTGAAGGTAACCTTAAAATGTGACCGGGTCACCTTGAAGGTACCTTCGTTGTGACCGGGTCACTTTGAAGGTAACCTAAAAATGTGACCGGGTCACGTTGAAGGTAACCTAAAAATGTGACCGGGTCACATTGAAGGTACCTTCGTTGTGACTGGGTCATATTTTTAGGTTACCTTCAACGTGACCCGGTCACAATGAAGGTACCTTCAACGTGACCCGGTCACATTTTTAGGTTATCTTCAACGTGACCCGATCACAACGAAAGTCCCTTCAACGTGATTGGGTCACATTTTTAGGTTACCTTCAACGTGACCCGGTCACAACGAAGGTACCTTCAAGGTGACCCGGTCACATTTTAAGATTACCTTCAATGTGACCTGGTCACAACGAAGGTACCTTCAAGGTAACCCGGTCACAACGAAGGTACCTTCAACGTGACCCGGTCACATGTTTAGGTTACCTCAACATCAACGTGACCCGGTCACATTTTTAGGTTACCTTCAATGAGACCGGGTCACAATGAAGGTACCTTCAATGTGACCTGGTCACATTTTAAGGTTACCTTCAACGTGACCTGGTCACAATGAAGGTTCCTTCAATGTGACCCAGTCACATTTTTTGTTACCTTCAACGTGACCCAGTCACAATGAAGGTACCTTCAACGTAACCTGATCACCTTTTTAGGTTACCTTCAAAGTGACCCGGTCACAATGAAGGTACATTTAACGTGACTCGGTCACCTTTTTAGATTACCTTCAAGGTGACCTGGTCACAACGAAGGTACCTTCAATGTGAACCGGTCACCTTTTTAGGTTACCTTCAAAGTGACCCGGTCACAACGAAGGTACCTTCAACATGACTTGGTTACCTTTTTAGGTTACCTTCAACGTGACCCCGTCACAACGAAGGTACCTTCAACGTAACCCAGTCATAACGAAGGTATCTTCAACGTGACCCGGTCACCTATTTAGGTTACCTTCAAAATGACCCGGTCACAACAAAAGTACCTTTAACGTGACCCGGTCACATTTTTAGGTTACCTTCAACGTGACCCGGTCACAACAAAGGTACCTTCAACATGCCCCGGTCACATTTTTAGGTTACCTTCAACGTGATCTGGTCACAACGAAGGTACCTTGAACGTGACCCGGTCACATATTTTTTAGTTTTAATAAATTTTTTTTATTTAATTGATTTTTTTATCAATATTTCACTTTTTTTAGTTTTTTAATGACTTTTTTTATGTATTCATTTTTTAAAATTATTTATTACATTTTAGAATTTTTTATCACTTTTTCAGTTTTTAATAGCTTTTTAGAAATATTTACCAATTTTTAACATCTATCACTTTTTTAATTTTTTATGACTTTTTAAAAATATTTATTGTATTTTAGAATTTTTTATCACTTTTTAAAAATATTTACATTTTTTAACATTTATCACCTTTTTCTTTATATTTTATCATTTTTTTGTGTGTTTAATCAAATTTTTTATATTTATTTGCTTTTTTTTAGTTTAGTCACTCTTTTTGAAAAATAATTCAATTTTAATTTTACATGGATTTTTTTTATTTAAAAACATTTTTTAAAATTATTTATTGCATTTTAGAATTATTTATCACTTTTTCAGTTTTTAATAGCTTTTTAAAAATATTTAACAATTTTTTTTAAAATCTATCACTTTTTTTATATTTTTACCACTTTTTTTTATATTTAATCAATTTTTTTTTGAAAAAATTATAAATTTTTTAGTTTTTGAATCACTTTTTTTTATTTAATTGATTTTTTTTTAATCAATATTCATTTTTTTTAGTTTTTTAATGAATTTTTTTATTTAATCATTTTTTAAAATTATTTATTGCATTTTAGAAATTATTTATCACTTTTTTTGGTTTTTAATAGCTTTTTAAAAAATATTTACCAATTTTTTAACATTTATCACTTTTTTTTACATTTAATGACTTTTTTTAAATTTTTTATCACTTTTTTAAAATATTTACCATTTTTTAACATTTATCACTTTTTTTATATTTTATTGCTTTTTTTGTATTTAATCAATTTTTTTAGTATTTATTTGCTTTTTTTAAAAAATATATTTCACTTTTTTTAATTTTTATCGCTTTTTTTTATTTAATCATTTTTTTAAAATTATTTATTGCATTTTAGAATTATTTATCACTTTTTCAGTTTTTAATAGCTTTTTAAAAATATTTACCAATTTTTTAACATTTATCACTTTTTAAAATTTTATCAATTTTTTTTTTAAAATTTTATCATTTTTAAATAAAAATTTCATTATATATATATATATATATATTTTACTTTTTAGAAATATTTATTGCGTTTTAAAATTTTTTATCACGTTTTTTTCTTTCCCCTCTCTCACGCCTCACCTATTACCCGGGTCATCCAATTTCCCTTTCCTCTCCCAAAACCAAGATCAATGGTCAAGATTGGAGGACATGGGTACCCCATATTGAGGTTGAGTATTCTAGAAAGGTCCCCAATTTCTTTTCTTCCAATTCTCTCCAAAGCTAGAGTGCATCGACTTTATTCATTTCTGACAAACTCTCAAATCTTTGCCATCGTTGTCGGTTGGAAGATCCTAACTTGTCAACGGGTGTCGGAGCTGATGTCACTCTCCTTTGTTTTCATCCGCACCCAACGGCGACTGGATGAATTCGTCGATTTAGGCGAATTGGTATGGAAACATATCGCAATTCAGTACAACGCACCAGAAACGGAGTACGGAGACATCGCCTCCGAATCTAGTAACTATGGGTTGTATGCTGCAGCAACCAAATCGGCCATGTGATTGAGCAGGCTTTGTTGGTAATATTTCTTCTGCAATACTCGCTGTGAAACTTGGAGTATTTGGACCTGAGTTTCAGTTGGTTCCTTAATACCCCATCTTTCAATTCTTCCTCCCTACCAAAGTTGACTTATGCTCATCTCATTGAAACCGAATTACCAAGTTCAACTATAATTGATTTGATTGGGAATCGCTCCAGGTTGCAAGTTCTTATCTTGGATTTAATTTCTATGATCTTAGGAACCTTGATTGGCCCAATAATATTTTTTCCTTGAGATATCTTGACCTTATTAATAACAATTTGATTGCGGCAAAAGATTGGTTATCATGTCATTGACAACCTCTCTCAGTGTTATCGACATGAATATGTGAGTATTGGTTACCATTCTGTGATTTCAGGGAAAATGATAACTCAAGGCAGAGAAAGGCAAAAGGAGGAACAACAAGATGTTAGGGTTGGTCAGTTAAATGATCAACAACTTGAAGTTGAGCAAGTCGCAAAAAATAGAACAAAATATGAAAATAGGGCCAGAGAGCATGGATCTAACAGATATGGTCAACAGAGAATGGAGCTTAAATGTAAGAGCCTGGATTTAGCAGACATAGTCCAAAATTTTCTGTAATAACAGCTCCTTTGACACAATTATCCAGGAAAGAACAAAAATTTGAATGGCCAAAGAAGTATGAACAAAGTTTCTACGAGTTAACAAGCTTACTTCAGCACCTATCCTGATACTACCTGACCTTGCCAAATCTTTTGAGGTTTACATAGATGCATCCATAGTGGGCTTAGGATGTGTGCTAATACAAGGCAGACAAGTCATTGCTTATAGTTCTATGCAATTAAGACCACATGAGAAGAACTATCATGTTCATGATCTAGAGTTAGCTTTTGTGGTCTTTGCCCTGAAGCAATGGAGACATTATTTGTTCAGAAAAAAATTTCAAGTCTTTACTGATCCTAAGAATTTGAAGTATCTTTTTACTCAGAAAGACTTGAATATGAGGCAAATGAGATGGCTGGAGTATCTTAAAGATTTTGATTGTACTATTGAGTACATAGAAGGCAAAGCCAATGAGGTTTTTACGCTAAAGAACTATCCTGTTCATGATCTAGAGTTAGATGCTGTGGTCTTTGCCCCCGAAGCAATGGAGGCATTTGTTCTTAGGAAATAAATTCCAAGTTTTTACTGATCATAAGAGTTTGAAGTATCTTTTTACTAAAAAATACTTGAATATGAGGCAAAGGAGATGACTGGAGTATCTTAAGGATTTTGATTGTACTATTGAGTTTATAGAAGGCAAGACTAATATAGTGCCTGATGCCTTAAGTAGGAACTATACTGACATACTAAGAGCTAAAGGAAAAGAAAACAATAATGAGCTAAATAGCTTAACTTGGTTAGCAAACAAGTGGTTAGAATGGGAAAATGCTCAAATAGCCGTGGTGACCATTCAACCAACTTGGAAAGAAGAAATATTAAAGGCATAACAACAAGATGAGGAACTTGGAAGAATGTCTGGCCAAAGACATGAAAAGTTATTTCAGGGTTTCTCTTATAGGCAAGAACTCCCTAGGGGCATGGATTAAGAGAGCAAATCATGGTAGAAGCTCATTGTAGCAAAATGAGCATACATCCTAAAATACAAAAAATATATAGAGACCTGAAAGAACATTTCTGCTGGCCAAATATGAAGGAAGATATTGGAATATTTGTGTCTAAATGTGTAGTATGCCAATAAGTGAAAGTGAAGCACCAGAAACTAGGATGTAAATGACAAAGTTTACCCATACCTAAAAGGAAATGAGGATCCATATCTATGGACTTCTTAGTAGGTATGCCAATGACCAAAAAGAGACATGATACCATCTAGATAATTGTGGATAGACTTATTTAGTCTGCTCACTTTTTTGCCTATTAGCCTTACAAATCCATTAGATAGGCTAGCACAACTGTACATAAAAGAAATAGTGAGATTGCATGGTATTCTAGATGATATAGTCTCAGCTAGAGACCTAAAGTTTATCTCTAAATTTTGGAAAGCAGTGAACAAAGCATTAGGTACTCAATTGAAATTAAGTTTAGCATATCATCCTCAAATAGATGGAAAAACAGAGAGGACGATACAGGTCCTTGAAGATATGTTGAGGTGTTGTGCCTTAGATTTCAAAGAAGAATGGGATCAACTCCTATCTTGGTAGAATTCTCTTACAACAATAGTTATCACACTATGATAAAAATGAAACCTTGTGAGGTATTTTATGGGAGGAAATGTATTACTCCTTACTGTTCACAAGACCCTAGAGATAAAATTGAAATAGGGCCAGACTTGATCCTTGAAACTACTAAAAAGATTAAGGTTATCCAAAAAAGGATCAAGACTTCTAACAGTAGGGAGGAAGCATATGCTAATTTGAAAAAAAAGAAGAGATTTACAATTCCAAATGGGAGATTATGTGTGACTAAAAGTCTCTCCAATGAAAGGGGTTACAAGATTTGGAAAGAGGGGCAAATTAGCACCTGGATATATTGGACCTTTTTCAAGTGATTGCCAGAATTGGTAATGTGACTTATAGGTTGGATTTACCCCCAAAATTGAGGCATGTACATGATACATTTCATGTGGGCATGCAAAAAAGGTACCTATCTAACCCAAGTCAAATAGTGCTAGCTTATAGTATTTTAGTGGCTTTTAACCTTACCTCCAAGGAGGAGCCAATGAAGGTCCTAGCAAGGGACACAAGGAAGCTAAGGAGAAAATGGATAAAAATGGTAAAGGTCCAATGGACTTACCATATAGAGCAAAAAGCAACTTGGAAAATTGAAGCTGAAACAAGGGTGAAAAAATGGACGAATAGCTCGAGCTCGGCTCGATTTAGAGCTCGTTTGTGACTCGATCATGGCTTATTCAATCCAAGCCTAAACAATATATTAGGCTTGTTTCAATTTTCAAGCCAAGCCTGATCCACTACCTGTTCAGCTCATTGGGCTTGTGAACAATTGAAGGAGCCCATATTCACAATTTTTCCCTTACTTATTATATAAAACCCTACACTGCCGCTTGTGTTTCTTTCCAATTTCTTCCCCCATTTGCAAAATCGCATTCATCAACTTTCCAGATTACTTCATCATTTCCTTTTCAATTTAAAGATTTTTGATTTTCTTTTCAATAATGATGGAAGTTAGTGATTAAGGTTCTAAAATTCAGCCATAAAGTATGAGTGAGTCGGATAAAAATTTCCTACAAAGCGACAGGAATTGTTGCAATTCTCAAGGGTTTCAAAATTTCAAGCTTCAAGGCAGATCACCATGGCTACGGGTTTCGAAGGTAAACAAGGTACCATATGCTATTTTCTTGACTTTTGTCAAAGAATTGATTTCAATTGTTATATTTTTAGCTGTGATTTCTCTGTTCCCAATCACTTTGTTAATGTATAGCAGTATAGGCTATTCAACTTGTTAATATATCATGCTATTAGTTCAAACATTCTTATGGCTGAAAGAGTTTTGTTTTTTCAGCAAAAAAATTATTAATAAAAAAAGAATGAAATAAGCCAAAATCTGGTACAAATCGGTCTGAAACAATTAGCTAGAAAGGCAGTATCTAGAAGACAAACCAGACTCTAATTACAACCAAAACAATTCTAACCGATGGGACCCGGATTTAATAGCCAATTGGAGAACAATGAAGGAACAAAACTTGATCTTTTAGCAAACTAGAAAAAAAAAAGTGCCCGGACAAATGAGAAAAGCAACTAAAAACCTTTGCTGTTTAAAACCACATCATTCCTAGTCTTCCAAAACAACCATATAGTAGCTTTCACAATGATATCCCAAGCCTTGAGCGACTTTTTTGAATTGGTAAGGCTGCCTTTTTGGCTTTGCTATCATTGTCCAATGTTAAGTTGCTGCCACTTACTTTGACTTTTGTCATTATTAGCAAGGAAAGAAATTCTAGTTACTGTGAAGGATAAGGAAAACGACAACAATGATGAGAACAATGTCAGTAAAAGCAAAAAATGAAAATTTGAAGTTTGGAAAGACTTTGAAGAAGTTAAGCTTGCGGATGGAAGTAAGAAGGCAAAATGCATCCATTGTAAGACATTGTTGAAAATCAATGCTAGAGGTTCAACCACCCAGTTTCTTTAACATATTAAGGCTTGTGTTGTTCGTCAGGTGAATAATAAGAAGCAGCAACAATTGGCTGTGGAACCTAAAGGAATAGAAGGTATGGTTGGAAAATTGGTGAATTATAAGTATGAAAAAGATAATATTAGAGTGCTTATGGCTAAAATGGTTATAGTTTATAAGTATCCTTTTAAGAAAATGGAACATGAGCTCTTTGTTGTTCTATTGAAGGCTCTTAATCCTTGTTTTGAGAGAATATCTCGTATAACCTGGAAAAGTGATTGCATGAAAGTGTTTTCTGTTGAGAAGAACAAGTTAAAAGGCATGTTAGAGATAATTGATAGGATCAGTCTTACTGCTGACTTATGGACCTCAAATCAGACTATTGGATATCTCTGTCTCACTGGACATTGCATGGATTTTGATTGGAACTTGCACAAGCGTATATTGAATTTTTGTGCCTTGCCACCTCCACACACTGGGTTTACTATTGCTGATTGTATCTTTAAGTGTTTAGTTGAATTGGGGATCAAGAATAAGGTATCTACAATCACATTGGATAATGCATCATCAAATGATCTTGTTGTGAAAAATTTGAAAGATAATTTCTGAAGGAAAGGAAAGCTATTTTTCAAAGGGAAAATCTTTCATGTTCAATGTTGTGCACACATTTTGAAATTAATGGTGCAAGATCGGTTAAGTGAAATAAAGTTTTTCATTGAGAATGTTTGTGAAAGTATGAAATATTTTAAAATGTCACTTTCAAGACTTCATAAGTTCAATGAGATTGTTAGGCAATTGGAGTTGTCAAGTTCAAAATCAATGGTTTTGGATGTGCCTACTCGTTGGAACTCAACTTATGCTATGTTAGAGTCTGGTTTGTTGTTTAGAGAGGTATTTCCATTGTATCAAGAAAGAGACCCTTACTATCAGTAGTTACCTTTTGTAGAAGATTGGCAGCAAGTTATAGAAGTTTGTAAGATATTAAAGATATTCCATGATGCTACAAATGGATTCTTTGGTGTGCAGTACTCAACTGCTAATTTGTTTATTCCAGAAATTTGGAAAATGAAACAAATTTTGAATGAAAATATTTTAGATTGAGAGGACTACATTAAAGATATGGTAAAGAAAATGAAACAAAAATTTGATAAATATTGGGGTGAATGCAATTTATTGATGACAATTACTGCCACTTTGGATCCTCGATATAAGATGAAGTTGATCGAGTTCTATTTCCAAAAAATTTATCCTCCTTTAGAAGCTCATGCACAAATAAGTATTGTTCGTGAGTCTTTGTATGAGCTTTACTCTGAGTATGCTACTGCTTATGCTTCAAGTAGCACTGTCCCTACTAGTTTTTAGACTAGTGTTGGTGGTAGTTGTGGTATTGCAACTATGGGTGCCTCTAATGGAAAAAGTAAAAGTTTAACTGAATTTGATCTTTGGGCTCAAGAATCAGACATAGTTCTGCCTTCTAAATCTGATTTGGATATGTATCAGACATAGTTCTGCCTTCTAAATCTGATTTGGATATGTATCAGACATAGTTCTGCCTTCTAAATCTGATTTGGATATGTATTTGGAGGAAGGTCATTTTGTTGGCAAGAGTGAAGAAAAGTTTGATGTCTTGCAATGGTGTAAAAGCAACAATCTCAGGTCTTGGATTCTTTCTACCATGGCGAGAGACATATTATCTATTCCTATTTCTACAGTTGCTTCTAAATCAGCATTTAGTGTAGGTGGTAGAGTTCTTGACCAACACAGAAGTTCCTTGAAGTCAGAAACTGTGCAAGCTTTAATTTGTGCTGGAGATTGGCTACGGGTTGATCTTGGGGTGAATAAACCTTTAGAGGTCAGTTGTCTGATTTTGATTAAGATTGTTTGATTTTATTGGCAGTGTTTTAGCACTTTTTTAGGTTGTTTTTATTTTCTTATATTTGACTTAATTTACAAACTATGGTACTCTAGCATCATGATGAAATTGCTTAATCGAAAGTATGCTTGGATTAAAAGTTCAGCAACTATAGCTATTCATGCTTGTAGTGGTATGATATCTATTTCATTGTTGCTTCAATTATTATTTGCCAATGACTTAGTTGTAAAAGTACTAATATTTGATTTTTTATATATGTGTATTTCAGGTTATAGTTTTTTAAGAGATAGATACAAAGAGGAGACTATTAGTAGTTTTTGTGAATTTTTCTTGGTTTAGGGGATTCGTTTGAACAATCCCCATGTTTTTGGGTGCATTAAATTGTTCAGGTTTCTTTCTTATGGATTTTTTTATTCATTGTAATTTAGAATTTTTTTTCATGTGATTTGCTTCTAGAGATTCAGAGAATTAATTGTTCTTTGTCTGTATTCTACTTTAATTCACAACTTCAATTAGTTGTGGCAGAGGCATATGGAATTCTACAAAAGTAATATATTATAATACGTTTGTTTCGCATCAAACAATAACATTTGTTAAACTCAAGAGTAATTCGAGCCGAGCTGAACACTTTCTGAATTGAAGGATTGTTGTTCGAGCCGAGCTTGAACAAGAAATTGCAATTCCCTCATGAGCTCGAGCTGAGCATGAACACTAGATATCCTATATGAGTTGAGCTTGATTTTTCTCCTACTCGGCATAGCTCAACTCGTTTGTCAGCCTTGAGCTGAAATGGTCAACAAATACCTAGAACTATTTCCTAAGTTACTTGAAAATTTGGAGGGCTAAATTTCTTAAAGGGGGAGGAATGTCATGCCTGTGGATGGCATAGGTCAAGGGTTTTGAATTACATGAATATAAATTCATGGAAATGATATAAAATGGTTCTTGAAGACAATGCAAGTTGAAATAAATCAACAAAGTATAAAGGAAGTCACACTACAAGTGATAGTGTGCTTAAGTGTATATTCATGCACATGCAATGCACTAAGGTGGCAAGCTTTCATGCAAACGTATATGACTTAGAAATTAAGTTAAAATGGAGGTCAAATGAGCTGGAAAATATGGTGAAATTGGTTAAGAAAATTAACGAAGACAAGGGTGCACAACCGGGTGCACTATGGTGCTAAATGGCCTATGTGTGTAACTTGTAGTGCAATCAATGCAAGTGACCATTTGAGGGCTTTAATGGCTGAATAATCTGTCAATTTAGTGCCAAAAATATGCTGGAAAATAAGCCATAAAATTTGACTCAAGGTGAAGGAAGAAAAGAGTAGGAAAAACCAAGTGAAAATGACATAATTATGGCTTATTTTGTCCTAAGGATGGTTAGCTTGCCAAGCAAACTTTTAAAGCTTTGATGGCCTAAACTTTTGACAATACAAGTGCTGAAATCTGCCAGGAATCACAGCTGGAATTGTGAGGAAATTGCATGGAAATTGTGTGTACAAGAAAGTACTAAAGAGGTATGACAAAGCATGGAAAATTAAGGCCAAGTTAAAGTCAAGTCAACTCTTAACTTCCAAGGCTTACAACCAGCTGTATAAGCTCAATTTTGAGAAACTTCTTAGCAATTTCTTGGCACTTTCATGAGGCTTTAAAATCTGGAAATTCAAGTCAGAAAATCTGATATAAGCATCGGACAAATCCAAAGGAAAATGGAAGGAAAAGACAAAGAAAACACAACAAATCAAGACCGGTTGTATCTTCCACATTGACCACGAGATTAAGGCACTTCTTGGGAGTTTCTTGGCAGTATCTAATGTTAATGAAGTGTGGAAATTAGGGCAAAAGCCTGTTAGGAATTGCTGGAAATTTCTCAACAAAGAAAGATAAAAGCCGAAGACTAAAGTTAGTCTAGGTCACCAAAGTGTAACCGGTTGCTTTAGGCAATTTCTTGGAAATTGTTGGCAAATTTAAGGGGTTGTAAATTCATGGAAAAATAGTCACAAGAGTTGATGGAATTATAGGAAAAATTTGAGGAAAATAAGACACAGAATTAGCACGGAAAGTCAAGTAAACAACCGGTTATATTTTGTTAAATTGACTAAGACTTATGGTAACTTTTGGAAGCCTTCCAAGGAGTTTCCTAAGGCTACTAAAACCGTAGAATTGAAGGAAAAATACTTACTGTGTATATATTCATACCTACGTTTTTAACCCAACCTAAGTGTTGGAGTTTAAAGAAGTAGCTTAGACTAATTCTTGGAAGACAAAGGCATGCTGATTTTGTGTTCTAGGTAAGGGTATCAACTATGTTTTTTCTCTTGAATTTTTGAATTCATGGGAAGAAAGTGATCCTAGGGGATGGCTTAAGGCCAAATGAACTTGGGTGCTATGTAGGGGCTATGTGTGCTTATGCACTATGGTTTCCTAGCTAGAAACTATGTTATGGGCAAGCATAGGATCTTATTCAAGTTGTGGCTAGGCTTGAATTAAGGTATAGAGCTCTATGACTTTCAAACAAATCGGCCGAATCAAATGCAAATAATGCTATGAATGCATGGTATGCCCTAGGCTTCAAAAGTTGTGTGTTGTGGTGTGTGTGTTTTGCATGCCTTGTTGTTTGGATGCGTGTGCTGACCCTTACTTATTTATAGTATATATATATATTCTTGTATCTTGTATTATTTTCTTGTTTTCTTGTCTTTGGATGTAGGAAAGCTTATGGATGTGATTTTATGTTAATACTATGCTCATAGTATTATAGGCACTTTGTGTTGTATTGGTCCTTTACTGAGTACTAGTTACTCATGCCCTATCTTTTCTAAATTTCAAGGAAGGGCTCAGAAATTTGACATCATCAAGCTTGATTGTTTCATACATGAACTATTTGGTATGGCTTAGATGTTGATATAATCTTTGGTCAATTGATATGCTCACTAAGTAACCATATGTTTTTGGTGTAAGCTTTAGTAGCTGTGATGGGTTTGATGGCCTATGGTATTGTGTTGGTCGATAAGAAGGCCATACAATATACTTTTCATTGGATGCCTTCTTGGTAGGTCAAGCTTGAAGTGAAGCTAGGCACAAGTCTAGAAATTTTTTAGAAAACTTATGTGAAAAGTTATGAAATATGTATAAAAGCTAGTCTAACTAGGATGACCCACTTTTGAGCCTTACTTGTAAGATAACTTTGTAAGGCTTGTAAAATAGTTTTGATGTGGTGTACAAATTAATGGAAAAATAGTGTGGCCGGAATATGCATGGAAAAGTATAAGTACTAGTACAAGTTCAATGTATGAAAAAGTTAGCTTTTTCATTGGACAATTGGAAATGTGTGGTAAAAGCTAACTTTTTCATGCATTGAACTTGTACTTATACTTTTGCATGCATATTTCAGCCACACTATTTTTTTCATTAGTTTGACACCCTATCAGAACTATCTTACAAGCTTTACAAAGTTATCTTACAAGTAAAGCTCAAAAGTGGGTCATACTAGTTAGACTAGCTTTTTTTATAAATTTCACAACTTTTCACATAAGTTTTCTAGGAACTTTCTAGACTTGTGCCTAGCTTTACTTCAAGCTTGACCTGCTAAGCAGGCATCAATTGAAAAGCATATTGTGTGGCCTTCTTATAGACCAACACAATACCATAGGCCGTCAAACCCATCACAGCTACTAAAGCTTACATCATAAACATATGGTTACTTAGTGAGCATATCAGTTGACCAAAGATTATATCAACAACTGAGCCATACCAAATAGTTCATGTATGAACCAATCAGGCTTGATGATGTCAAATTTTTTAGCCCTTCCTTGAAATTTAAAAAAGACAGGGCATGAGTAACTGGTATTCAGTAAGGGATCAACACAGCACAAAAGTACCTATAATACTATGAGCATAGTATTAACATAAAATCACTTCCATAAGCTTACCTGCATCGGAAGACAAGAAAACAAGAAAACAACCCAAGATACAAGAATATATATTTATGCTATAAATAAGTAAAGGTCAACACACACATCCAAACAATAAAGCATGCAAAACACACACATGCCACAACACACAGCTTTAGAAGCCTAGGGCATAGCAAGCATACATAGCATTATATGCATTTGATTTAGCCAATTTGTTTGAAAACCATATAGCTCCAAACCTTAATTCAAGTCTGGCCACAACTTGAATAAGATCCTATGCTTGCCCATAACATAGGTTCTAGCTAGAGAACCATAATGCATAAGCACACATAGCCCTTACATAGCATCTAGGTTCATTTGGCTCTAAGCCATCGACTAGGGCCACTTTCTTCGCATGAATCCGAAATTCTAAAGAACAAACATAGTTGATACCTTTACCTAGAACTAGGGATGACAATTGGGTAGGTCGGGTTAAGTCTGGGTCAAGTTATTCAGGTTCAAGTTTAATTGGGTCATCATGTATTCGGGTCTAGGTCAGTGTTCAGGTCAAGTTATTTGGGTTTGGGTTTATTTCGGGTTGAGTAGATTTCGGGTTTGGGTTGGGTCAGTCCAGGTTTATTGGGGTTCGGATCTAATCAAGTCGAGTTATCAGGTCTTAGATCATATTCAACTTGATTGTCAGATTTACTTAGTTCACTGATGCATAAGCCGAAATAGCTGAATCACTTCAATTTTTTTGTTTAATTTTGATTAAAATTTAATTTAACTAGATATAAAAAATAATATAAAATTTATGAAGATATATTAATATGTAATTTCTTTAATAAAATACAACCTCAATGCCAAGTTCTTTGTAACATTCACTATTCAATCTTAACTTTTAATCTATAATGTTTTATTTTTTTTAATATTTTAGTGTACAAATAAAAAATGATTGTATTAAATAATAAATAAAGACCTATATTTTCTAAATATATATTTTTAAAATTCTTTTCTAATAAATAATATCCCCTTTGTAACATTTTCTTTGCTCCATTTAACTTTTTCCTGACTAGTTTCACTTTGAATTTATTTATATGTATTGCTTTATTGAAAAATTAAAAACAATAAGATTTTGTAAAAAATCATGGTATAAATTTTTTAGTATTTATACATTAAAATATTTGAAAATAAAAAAAATGATAGATTAATGATTGCGGCTTAAAAATATGAATGGTTGCTGCAAAGAATTTGAGACAGATGGAGTAATATAAATAAATTCAATTCAAACTATTCGAAAAAGTCAAATATTTCAAAAAATATGGGACGAAAGGAGTACTATAATTTCTAAAATCTAATTATTTTGATCTTTATATCACCGTTTCACTAATCATTTCTTATAGCTCTCACTCGTTCACTCTACAATGTAAATCAGGTCAACAAAATAGAAAAAACTCATTCATATATATTAAGTCACAATTTTTTTAAAGTCTTTGCCGACCGTATATTTTATGTTAATTTAAGTTAAAATTGGGTCTTATCGGGTTTAGTCATCGGGCCTTATCGGGTTTAGTCATTGGGTTATTTCGGGTTCGGGTTCAGGTTTTCTCGGGCTTCACTTCAATTGGGTTCGTCGGGTTGGGTACAGTCGGGTTCGGGTAATTGACTTTTTTGGTCAAATTGGGTCAGGTCAGGTTTGGGTTAGGGTGGGTCAGGTCAGATCTTCGGGTTGGGTCAAATTTTGCCATCCCTACCTAGGACACAAAATCAGCAAGCCTCTACCTTCCAAGAATTCGGCCAAGTTAACTTCTTTCAGCTCCAACACTTAGCTCTAACCTCCTTGGTCTTTACTTGGTTGTTTTTACTTTAGTCTTTACTTGGGTTGAAATCATAGGTATGTATATATACATAGTAAGTATTTTCCTTCAATTCTACCATTTTAGTAGCCTTAGGAAACTCCTTGAAAGGATTCCAAAAGTTACCATAAGTCTTAGTCAATTTAACAAAATATAACCGGTTGTTTACTTGACTTTCAATGCTAATTATCTGTCTTATTTTCCTCAAAATTTTCCTATAATTCTAGCAGCTCTTGTGCCTGTGTTTCCATGAATCTACAGCCCCTTAAAGTGCCAAAAATTTCCAGGAAATTGCCTAAAGCAACTGGTTACACTTTGGTGACCTAGACTAACTTTAGTCTTTAGTTTTTATCTTTCTTTGCTCAGAAATTTCTAGTAATTCCCAACAGGATTTTGCCCTAATTTTCACACATCATTGAATTTAGAGACTAAGAAGAAAATTCCAAGTAGTGCCTTAATCTCTTGGCCAATGTGGAAGATACAACAGGGCTTGATTTGGTGTGTTTTCTTTGTCTTTGCCTTCCATTTTCCTTTGGATTTGTCCGCCACTTGTATTAGATTTTCTGGCCTAAATTTCCAGATTTTAAAGCCTCATGTAAGTGCCAAGAAATTTCTAAGAAGTTGCTCAAAATTAAGCTTATACAGCCGGTTGTAAGCCTTGGAAGTTAAAGGTTGACTTGACTTTGACTTGGCCTTAATTTTCCATGCTCAGTCATACATTTTTAGGACTTTCTTATACACACAATTTCCGTGCAATTTCCTCACAATTCCTGGCAGATTTTAGCCCTTGCATTGTCAAAAGTTTTGGACATGAAGCTTTAAAAGTTTGCTTAGCAAGCTAACCATACTTAGGACAAAATAAGCCATAATTAGGTCATTTTCACTTGGTTTTTCTACTCTTTTCTTCCTTCACTTGAGTCAAATTTTATGGCTTATTCTCCAGCATATTTTGGCACTAATTGCAAGATTATTCATCCATTAAGGCCCTCAAATGGTCACTTGCATTGCTTGCATTACAAGTTACACAAATAGGTCATTTGTCGCCATAGTGCACCCAGTTATACACCCTTGTCTTCATTAATTTCCTTCACCAATTTCACCATAGTTTCTAGCTCATTTGGACCCCATTCAACTTAATTTCCAAGTCATATGCATTTTCATGAAAGCTTGCCACCTTAGTGCATTGCATGTGCATGAACATACACTTAAGCACACTATCACTTGTAGTGTGACTTTCTTTAATTGAGGTGAAGGACTTGTTGGTCTATAAAAAAGTTGTTATCACCCAAACCACCCCTCACCTATGCACCTTAGTGCCTTTTAAGGGCTTTAGTAACCTGGAAGGCCAATTTATAATCATAGGTGGCCTAAGTCATAACACCCTAGGATGCTTAGCCAGTTTTTTTTCCTTTAAGCTTTTGCTTAAAGTGTTTGGTGAAAAGTCACCATCATACTCTGGCCCTAATTATTAAGGATTGGGAGGAATACCAAATTCCAAATTAACAATATCTTGAAAACATGTCACAATGTGTGGTAAAAGCTAACTTTTTAATGCATTGAACTTGTACTTATACTTTATGCATATTCCAGCCACATTTTTTTCCATTAGTTTGTACACCAAATCAAGACTAGTTTACATGCCTTACAAATTTATCTTACAAGTAAGGCTCAAAAGTGGATCATACTAGTTAGACTAGCTTTTATACATATTTTACAACTTTTCACATAATTTTTCTAAGAACTTTCTAGATTTGTTCCTAGATTGACTTCAAGCTTGACATGCCAAGCAGGCATCCAATGAAAAGTATATTGTATGGCCTTCTTATAGACTAACACAGTACCATAGGTCGTCAAACCCATCATAGTTACTAAAGCCTACACAATAAACATATGGTTACTTAGTGAGCATATCACTTGGCCAAAGATTATATCAACATCTAAGCCATACCAAATAGTTCATGTATGAACCAATCAAGCTTGATGATGTCAAATTTCTAAGCCCCTCCTTGAAACTTTGAAAAGACAGGGCATGAGTAACTAGTACTCAGTAAGGGATCAACACAGCACAAAGTGCCTATAATACTATGAGCGTAGTATTAACATAAATCACATCCATAAGATAGAGCACCTATTCGCCCAACAAAGCAAGGACAAGGAGGACCCAGCTATCTAGGGCAGGTAAAGGGACATGAAATTGAAAGGTTGAGTTTACAAAATTAAGGCAGCCAGGTGATCTTAGGAGTCAAGGTTTTGGTTAGAGTTAGCTATTTTTGGTGTCCTATTGATACTAAAGGCTTATTAGGTCAATCCCATTAATATAAGTCTTACGAAGTTGGTTGTAGGAAAGATCCAAGATCTCCAAGGAATTGTATGGGGATGTAAAAAATTCAAGGACAAATCCAGTCAATTTGTTACCACTAGGGTATAGCACCTACAGGTTGTCCATGGTATCAAAGAAATCTACAATTCTACCCTCCAAGAAATTGTCAAAGAGATAAAGACGCTCAAGGAAAATCATTTCCCCGAAACCATTAGGAATTGAACCTCTTAATCCCATAGAAAACAGGTTTAGGTACACAAGATTGGTGCTTATATTGAATAGCCATGAGTATAATGTTAAGGACAATAGCGAGTTAAAGGACAAATCACCTTTCTCTGCCTCGAGCCAGCATTTCCTTTGAAATCACACAATCAAAAACAATGCTCACATATTCAAGGTTCACTACCTGATATCACCAAAGTTACTTCATCAAAGGAATTTACCTAGAAATAAATTGCATGGATGGCTTAATTCTGAAAAGCTTCCTACAATGTTCTTAACTCACTAGGTTGCTTATACAAAACAACCAACTTGTTGGTTCTATTCTAGATCTTTCAATGCTTTCATCATTAGAAGTATTGTGGATTGACTGAAATAAGTTAAACGGTACAATTCCTTTGACATTGGGGTGCCTACATGAGCTCCAGATTTTAGTGCTTTTAGTAATTATTTCCATGGCATGATATCTGAAGCACCTGTCAAAGATCTATCCAAGTTGTTGGTTCTTCATCTATCCTACAACAATGACCTATCAGTTAATTTTTATTCTAATTGGCTTCTGCCTTTTCACTTGAATTTTATTGGCTTGTCATCTTACAAGTTAGGGCCCGACTTCCCAAGGTGGTTGCATACTCAAAATAATTACTCATACCTGGATATATCATTGAATAACATTTCTAGCTTCACCTCTACATGGTTTTGGGACCTAGCTTCTAGCTGGTCATTCTTAAATTATTCTTATAATCAACTAAATGGTATGTTGCCAAATCTGCCAATCACTAAGATTAATGTAAGTTCTAACCAATTTGAAAGTCCTCTATCAGCGTTCGACTCGGAGCTAGAGTTCTTTAAACTCTTAGGAAATAAGTTTTTAGGGCCAATCCATTTTAATTGTTTAGTTTCTAATTTTAGTTTATAGTTCTTTGACCTTTTAGACAACTTATTCTCTAGAGAGCTCCCCAATTGCTTTATTCAATGGAATATTAATGTTGTAAATTTAGCTAACAATGCTTTCACAGGAAGGATTCCAAGATCCATAGGGGTGATAAAAAATCTTTGGCAACTGAATCTATGCAACAACAACTTTTCTATAGTATTTCCACACGTTTTGAGGAACTGCACTTGGTTGTTATTCCTGGATTTAAATGATAACAAATTCATCGAGGAAGTGCTAAGGTTCATAGGTGAAAGCTTATCATTATTGGGGTTTGTTAGTTGGAAAGACAATGCATTTTATGGAGATATACTGTTCAACATATGTCAATTGGCAAAGATATTATTTTTGGACCTATCTGAAAACAATCTTTCTACAAGCATACCTAATTGTTTCAACAATTTTGCTTCAATGTCTTAAAGAGGATATTTTAAATACCCTTTTAACTGTTTTAATGTACCTTATTATTTAGAAGGTAACAAGGAAAAGGCAATATTTAAGTGGAAAGGAAAAACATATGAGTATGAAAGCTCTTTTGACCTATACAGAGTCATTGATCTTTTAAGCAACATGCTACATGGAAAAATCTTGAAGGGAATGATGAACCTCTCAGAGTTGGTTGTACTCAATCTATTAGGGAACAATTTGCAAGGATCTATCCCTAAGAACATTGAACATCTAAAAGAGTTGTAGTCACTTGATTTGTCTAAAAATAACTTATCGGGCCAAATTCCTTCGGGTATTGTAGAATTGAGTTTCTTGAGTTACTTGGACTTGTCATTTAATCACTCATCAAGAAGGATTCCAATGTGGGGTTAACTTCAAACCTTCAAAAACTTGGCCTTCATGGGTAATACTTTATGTGGACTTCCTACCACTATCAAGTGTCTGGAAGACATTTTGCCTCCGCCAACAGTTGTTCATGGAAACATGAAAGAGAAAGATGATGAATTTTGGTGATGGTTCTACATCAACATAGGAGTTGGATTTGTTGTAGCATTTTGGGGAGTGAATGGCATTTTATTGTTAAGGCATAGTTGAAGGCATGCTTATTTCATATTCTTCGATAACCTAAAAAGACTCACAAGGTTTGTAAGTTAGATCACTACTGCTCTTGAGCAAATAAATAAGCAATAAGGTACATCTTACTGTAGGATGTCCCTGATAGAGGTAACTAGCTTATTTGTTTAAGTTTACCATGCATTTATCTCTTCTCATGTTGCTGTTATTCTTTTAATTCGACACCATTCCTTATACACTACTTAAGATCACTTAGCAATACAATTCCTGTGCGTGAATCTCCTCACCAACTTTATACTCTATTAAGGTATTAAAGTAGGTCTCATTAACCTAATATAATCAAACATGTCTGAGTCAAATGACAATTCCCCTATATCTTTAAAACACCAGCCATCTCTTTGAAAATTTAGAACCACACACTTACCATCAATTCAGTCCTTTAATGCTAAGAAGAAACTTATGGCAATCAATGTCCTTTCTAGGTTCCAATTAAACTCAGACCAATTACCCTTCCTAGAAGGCCCAATTCATTCCCCTACTCTATAGATTTAATGTCCAGTTCATTCCCCTACTCCTCTGAAATTTGTCCAATATGGTAAGAATACAATCCTTAATCGAAGTTCAGCTTTTTCTTCTATGGAAATCTTGCTTCCACCTCTGAACTAATGCTATTCGTATTGCCATAGCCATGTTGGCAAAGCAAGCATAGTCACACATTCATACCTTGTTTGCAAACAAATTGGCATCTTTTCTACAACTAGCATTAAAGTTCATTACCTGATATCACCAAACAACTCACTAGAGATCTTGGATGTTCCCTACAACCAGCTTCAAGGTTCACTACTTGATATCACCAAAGTAACTTTATTAATGGCATATTACCTATAAAGAAATTCTATGGATGGATCTCAACTCACTAGATTGCTTCTATCTAACAACCAACTTGCTGGTTTTATTCCAGATATTTCAATGCTTTCATTATTATAAGTATTGTGGAATGATAGAAATAAGTTGAACTGTACAATTCTTCTAATGTTGGGGTGCCTACATGAGATCCAGAGTTTCAGTGCTTCTAGTAATTATTTCCATGGTGTGATATTTGAAGTACATGTTAAAGATCTATCCAAGTTATTGGTTCTTCATCTATCCTACAACATTGATCTATTTGTTAATTTCTATTTTGATTGGCTTTTGCTTTTTTGCTTGAATTTCATTAGCTTGTCTTCTTTCATGTTGGGGCTTAACTTCCCGAGGTGGTTGCATGCTCAAAATAATTACTCGTACCTTGATATATCATTGAATAACATTTCTAGCATCCCAACCCACATGGTTTTAGGACCTAGCTTCTAGCTCATCATTCTTAAGTCTTTCTAATAAGCAAATGAGTAATGTGTTGCCAAATCTATCAATCACTAGGATTGATGTAAGTTCTAGCCAATTTGAAGGTCCTCTACCATCATTCAGCTTGGAGGTAGAATTCTTGAAACTTTTTGGAAATGAGTATTTAAGGCCAATCCACTCTATTTGTTTAGTTTCTAATTTTAGTTTACATTTCCTTGATTTTTCAAACAACTCATTCGTTGGAGAGCTTCCCAATTACTTTATTTACTGGAATATTAATATTTTAAATTTAGCTAAGAATAGTTTCATAGGTAGGATTTTAGGATCCATAGGAATGTTGGAAAAGTTTTTACAATTGAATATATAGAACAACAACTTTTTTGGAGTCTTTCCATAAGTTTCAGAGAATTGCACTGCTTTGTCATTCCTAGATTTAAGTGAAAACAAATTCTTCGGGGAAGTTTTGAGTTTTATAGGTGAAAGCTTATCATCATTGGATTTTGTTAGTGTGAAAGGCAATGCATTCTATGGAGAGATACCATTCCGTGTATGTCAATTGACAAACATATTAATCTTGGACCTTTCCAAAAACAATTTTTCTAGAAGCATACCCAACTATTTTAACAATCTCACATCAATCTTTTAGGGATGATATTTTAGATACAATTTTAACTTCATATATTCACTTCATCTGCTACCATCAATTGACAATGGTTATCTAGGAGATAACAACAAAAAGTCAATATTTAAGTAGAAAATAAAGGCATATGAGTATGAATGATCTCTTGGTCTATTCATAGTTATTGATCTCTCAAGTAACATGCTGCATGGAAAAATGCATTGGGAATAGTGAACCTTTCAGAGTTGGTTGTACTAAACATATCAAGGAACAATCTACAAGGATCTATCCCTGAAAGCATTGGACATTTGAAATAGTTGTAGTCACTTGATTTGTGTAAAAATAACTTATTAGGCCAAATTCCTTCAGGTATAATTGATTTGATTTTCTTAAGTTAGTTGGACATGCCGTTTAATCACTAATTAGGAAGCCTTCTAATAGGGGGTCAACTCCAAACCTTCAACAACTTGGCTTTCATGGGTAATGCTTTATGTGGTCTTCTTATCAATATCAAGTGTCCAGGAGACATTTTTGCCTCCGCTAGCAATTGTTCACAAAAACATGAAAGAGGAGGATGATGAATTTTGGTTATGGTTCTATATCAACATGGGAGTTAGATTTGCTATAGCATTTTAGCGAGTGAGCGGTTCTTTATTGTTAAGGCATAGTTAGAGGTACGCTTGTTTTCAAATTCTTAGATAACATAAAAGACTCACTAGGTTTCTAAGTGTGAGGCCCCCAAATCCCACAAGTTCAAACGATTTATCATTTTCACAATGTTAGCCCATGTGGTGTGGGTAGATGTACTATTGATTGGTTCTTAACTTAAGTTGTTATAAAAGGTATTAGACCCAACTCGAAACCATGATAGTGTGGATCATATGAACTAAGGTAAGTGGGCTAGGCCTAAATGATGAATGATGAACCATGGTCCATATCCATCATCTACTAGGCTGACAATTTTGGATCAGTTTGTGGCCCAATGTGGAAGTTGTGTTGATAAGTAGGGGAGATTGTAAGGCCCCCAAATACCAAAATTCCAGAACTTGATCACCTAGCATTTATCCTTTTTCACAAAGTTAGCCCATAAGGTGTGGGCAGGTGTTCTGTTGATGCGATTTGGACTTAGATCATTACCCTAAGTTAGATTAGCATTGTTCTTAACTGAATAAATAAGCAGCAGGGAACATCTTATTTTTTTACCAAGTATTTATTTATTCTTTCATTGCTATTATCCTTTTACTTTCACTTCATTCCTTGTACGCTATTTAAGATCACTTAGCAATATAATTCCTGTGCTTGATTCTTCTCACCAACTTTCTACTCTATTACGGTATCAAAGTAATGTTTTAGGAACCATACATCATTTCACAACCTCACTACCTTGTTGGTAATTTTTCTGAGTAAAAACAATTTTACTAGCTTCTTACAAGAACTTTTTGTTAGTCTAGAGTATATATCCATTGATGAGAATCCTTTTGCTACATGGGCATTTCCAACTGATTTCACTCAGCTAAGACATCTTTTGCATTTCTCTCAAGACAGTTCAAACTTTTTCTAACATTTTTTTCATTTTTGAATCCTATACTTAGGAGGTTTTCTAACATTTTTGAATTTTCTACTTCAAAGGCTTTCTTACTCTTCAACAATTACATGACTATTTCCTCACTGGCCTCTTCTGTGAAGTCAAACATCCAACATTTACAACTTCATTGGCAAGTAAAAGGGCTTTTGGGCGTTATTGCTAGCCTTTTGGAAGGACTGTTTCTCTAACCTTTGCTAATCTAACATCACTAAAGTTCTTATACCTGAATGATAACAATCTTACTAGTTTCATTCTAAAAGATTTAAATTCTTAACTTTTCAAACAAATGGATTGTAAAGAAAAGTATTGGAGAAAGAAGTATTGCGACACAAACAATGTTAGGTTGTTTATGCACATCTATAGTGTTTACAACAGGATAAAATTGATAAGGATAAGATGATACAAGTGATAACAATGCAAGATAACTTTTATCTTAAGCTATTATTATCGCTAACATGCACCAGCAATCGCAACGGTCTTGGCTAGACGTTGAGAGTGTTTCAAAAATGCTAATAAAGCTGAAGAGACAAAGGCTTAGTAAGAACATCTATAACCTAGTCTTGACTCAAAATAAATCAAACAATAAGATCTTTTCAAGCATTTTTTCATGAACAAATTGGAAGTCCACCTTGATATGTTTCATTGAAGCATAAAACATAGGATTTGCAGTGAGGTAGGTGGCCCTAATGTTGTCACACCACAAAAACGGCTCAAAGAAATAAATACCAAGTTTTGAAGGCAAACTTTGTATCCATACAAGTTCAACAGTAGCATTGGCTAAAGAGTTGTATTCTACTTTTGTACTTGACTAAGAAATGGTGCCTTGCTTGCAGGAACTCCAAAAAATTAAATTGTTGCCTAGGAAAATGGCAAAACCACTAGTTGATCATTGATCATCTGGACATCCAACCTAGTCTGTATCAGATAAGGCACTAAGAACATGTGAGGCTGACCATTCAACATAAAGATGAAAGTTTGATCTATGCTTTAAATAGCGAAGTATTCTTTTGATTGCAGTCCAATGAAGGTCAGTGGGAGCTTTTTCATGTATTGGAACACCCAATTAACTGTAGAAGAGACATTTGGCCTTGTGAGAATGATATATTGTACTGCTCCAACCTTACTTTTCTACAACGTTAGGTCCAACATGGGAGTGCCTTCAACTTTGGACAATTTCTCCATGGTTGACATAAGAGTAGCAATAGGTTTAGCTATGATCATGTTTATCCTGGTGAGCAACTCCAAGATATATTTTTATTGGCAGAGAACAAAACCATGGGACGCTGGGACAACCTTAATGCCAAAGAAATAATTAAGGCATCCTAAGTTTTTTATAGTAAATTCTTTTTGAAGCTCTAGGAGAAGCAGATTAATTGCATATTGAGAAGGACTTGTGACCAATATCTCAACATATATGAGCATATAAATAATAAAACTCAACCTATTAAAGATAAACAAGGATGTATATACTTAGGATGCACAAATCCGAGCTCAAGCAAATGATAGATTAACTCACCTAGGCTCGAGGTGCCTATTTCAGACCATATAAATTCTTATGAAGTTTACACATATAATGAGGATATTGAGGATGGACATAACCTGATGGTTGAGGCATATAAACATCTTCAGTAAGAAAACAATGAAAAAAATACATTTTGAACATCTAGTTAAGGTAAGTTCCATCCCTAAGATACTGCATGAGAGAAAATAAGTCAAATGGTAGTAGGCTTGAATACCGGGCTATAAGTATCATGATAATCAATGCCATATTCTTGTTTGAAGCCCTTAGCTACAAGTGAAGCCTTATGTCACTTGATACTTCCATTAATCTTCCGTTTAAGCTTAAAAACCTATTTGCAATCTATGATGTTTATCTTCTATGTAAGAGGAACAGGAGTCCAAGTGTTATTTTTTAGAAGAGCATCAAACTCAAACTGCATTGTCTGACACCATGAAGGATCATCCTTGGTAGAAGAAAAACAAGTTGGCTCAATTTCACTAGATGAACTGGTAGCCATCAATGCTCAAGGTAAAAGATACTAAATGGTTCAATTAGTAAACTACCTTGATTTAATAATATTTTTATGAAGTCGCATTTGTATGGGATGGCGAGGTGGGGCCAGTGAAGTAGGTTCCAAAGTTGGCGAGGCTTCAGACTAATAATGGCTGGAGGATTCAGAATTGTTAGGTAGAGATGGGCTATCGAATGAACATGGTGTAGAAGATATAGGCTGAGTCTCAGGAACTGAAGAAGAAATGAGTGGTAGTTGAATAGGTATAGGTTTAGAGCTAGAACAATTTGGGCATACACCAAATGTCATGTACGCAAACAGAAAAACAAGTGCACTGAATATAACATCTCTAGAAATGTAGACTACCAGTGGAGGGATCTAAACATTTATAACTCTTATGAAGGCCACTATATTCGATAAACACACACTTGATAGAATGGAATTCAAATTTGTATGAGGTGTAAGGACATAAATGTTGCCAACAGGCATATATGAAGGTTTTAAGAAAGCAACAATCTAGCTTATTGTGGAAAAGAGATTCTAATGGCAAACGATTTTGAATAACTTAGCTAGGCATTCTATTTATGAGATATATGACAGAATGGAAAGCATCATCCTGAAAATTTAATGGCATTGATGCTTGAGTCTAAAGGGACTCGCCTATTTCAACAATGTGGCAGTGTTTTGATTTATCTGAACCATTTTGTTGATATTTATAAGGGCATGCTGCTAAAACTTGAGAATGACAAAAAATACATTAGATTTGCACACAATTGGATATAAGCAAACAAACTTACGAAAATCATCAATAAAACTAACATAGTACCGATAACCAACAATAGATTTAAGAGTTGGTCCCCAAACAAAAGAAAGAAAAAAGGTCCAATGAACAATTTGACACAAAGGTTGAATAACTATATGATAATTGATGACGCTTTGCTTGTTGACATGCATCACAAACTATCAACTTATTTTTAATACATGGAAGTTTATGTTGATGAAGAACTTGTTGAATAACAAGTTGAGATGGGTGACAAAGTTTGGCATGCCATTGTTGAAAACTAACACATTCTCTAGCAAGGGCATTGGTGGAGTAAGAAGTCTCTTAATTTTGTGATAGAAATTGGTAGAGGCCATTCCTACATGGTCTTTTGATAAGTCTTTTCTTCATGACCTAATCTTTAACAAGAAAATAATTAGGGTGAAACTTAAGAAAAATAAGGTAATCACGAGTGGGTCCGTTGATAGAAATAAGATTCTTTTTTATGCTAGGAAATGAAGAATTTTTGAAAAATGTAGAAGAGCCAATATGGTGAATAAATATACCTACCCCATTGCCAACTTGTACCAGATCAATACCAGTATACTTTTCACTGAATGAGAACTTATTGAGATCAGCAGTAATGTGATCATTTGCCCCTGAATCTGTGTACCAATTAGGGATAACTATTGGGTGTGTCAGGTTGGGTTTGAGTCAAGTCATTTAGGTTCAGGTTTAGTCGAGTTAGCATTGATTTAGGTTCAGGTCGAGTTATTTGGGTTCGGGTTGATTTCAGGTTGAGTAGATTTTAGGTTCGGGTTAGTCTTATGTAGGTTCGAGTTTAATTCAAATCAGGTCAATTTCAATCTTGGGTAACTTCATGTTAGGTTATTTGGGTTTCGGGTCAAATTTATGTTGATATTTTCGTCTAATTGGGTTATTGGTACATAAGTTGGAATAACTTGATTAATTCAATTTTTCATTTAGATTTTGCTAAAATTTAAATTAAAGAATTTTATTTTTTTATGCAAATATTTGAAAATTTTATAGACCCGTGTTGCAATTTTTATGATTGACCAAAATGAAAATTTCAAAATTTTGTGTACCTTAAAACTAAAAAATTACTAGGCATAAAAAATAATCTAAAAAATTTAATTAACTAACTGTAAATATATTAATATACAACTATTTTAATAAAAATATCTAATTTAAAAATTTACAAATTTGATTCATGAAACTATAAACTCAGTCATTTTAAAACTTATGAAGTAGGTAGGATCATATGCATTTAAATTATGTTGTCACTTTGATTTATAATTTTTTAGGAATTTAGAATCATTATTTATGGTCAAATAGGAATTAATTTAGTTTATGTGCTAATTTGGAGCCCTAAAGGTTGTTTGAGGTTAGTGTAGGCGAAATGGATAAATTTAGGCATGAATTGAAAGTTTTTGGAAAGTTTTAGGTAAAATTGAAACTTTTGGGGCAAATCTATCAACCCTCAAGAGTTTGAGGTAAATCTGGCAATTTTATGAGGCAAAATATGAGAATCTCATAAATTAATGGGTTAATTCTAATTCAACAAATCTTAAAAATTGAGTCTTGTCGGGTTTAGACTTGGGTCTTTTTGGGGTTTAGGTCAGGTGAGTCTCGGGTTTGGGTCATTTTTTGTTCGAGTTATTTTAGGTTTGGGCCAATTCGATTTCTGGCCAATTTAGGTTCAGGTATTCTAGGTTTCACTTTAATTGGGTTTGAGTTCAGGTCAAATTAGGTACAATCGGGTTTAGGTCATTTAACTTTTCTAGTCAAATCAAGTCATGTTAGGCTTGGGTTCGAATAGGTCGCCAAGTTTTCAGGTCGGGTCAAATTTTGCCACCCCTAGTACCAATTGGGGTCAACTTGGTATGAAGGAGCATCAGCTACTGCAACAAAATGCTTGGCCTTTCCTTAATAAGAATTATCAAAATGATGATAACATTGGATTGTAGAATGACCAGGTTTCTTACACGCTTAACAAACAACACTTGAGGTGTTACAATTTGCTCCATATTTTTTATTGGGGGGAAAAGACCATTCATGCCCTTGGCCTCGCCCACTATCGTTGGGTCCTTTATCACCATGATTAGAGTTCTTCTTGGTGGCCACATTAGCTGATGGCAAATCCGTTGCAAGTTGAATTGCTGCATAGTGTTACTTAAGCCATAGCTCATAACTTAATAGATGTCCATAGAGATCACTAAGGGACATGGGATCATTCCTTGCTATAACAGTGGTAACAAATGGATCATATTCAAAGTTAAGAATTGCAAGAATATAGGAAACAATATTGTATGCTGAAGAGGTTGACTAATGGCACCCAATGTATCGGCAAGACTTTGAATATGTTGAAAATAGTTAGCCATTGAAAAATCTTTTTTCTCTATAATAAAGAGTTAGTAATGAATCTGCATGACATGAGCATTAGATTATGTGGCAAACATTTTTTTCAAGAGATTTCCACACCTCATGGAATATTGTCATGTTAATCACATGAGCCAAAATTTCTTCTAAAAGTGACAAGATACTAGCACTGAGAATCGTTTGATCCTATTGATACCAATTTGGGTATGCTAGGTTTGGAACAACATTGTGAAAAGATTAATCTCCATTGTTGGTAGGTAAGGTCGAATCCACGATGGTTTGAGGTGGACTCACGTGTGCGCCATCAACAAAGCCTATTAATCATTGTCCACACGTGTAGGGCAAAAGCTGTGTTTTCCGAAGAAGTTAATTATCCTTGGTTAACTTGATGTTTATGAGGTGGCCAAGGTTTACTGAAGGTGTTGGCAGGAGGATGTGAGGGTTATTGCTTGGAAAGGTAGTGTTTAAAGAGAAGGTAGAGATTGAGATTTTAGAGGCCATATTGTGACATGAGTCGTTTGGTTCTGATACCATGTAAAGAAGAGTATTGGAGAAAAAAGTATTACTACACAAACAATCTCAAGTTGCTTATGTATATTTATAGTGTTTACAATAGCGTAGAAGTGATAAGGATAAGCTAATACAAGTGATAATAATACCAAAAATTTCTATCTCAAGCTATTTGATAGTTAAGCTGCCTAGGCTTTGAAATCGAACAGTAGAACTCTTGATCGTCAGCCCCACCATGTCACCTGTGTACAAAAACATAAAAAATGGGCAACAAGAGGGCCTTATGGAAGGCCCTTCTAACGCTTAAGTTAGCATAGTCATAATGTAGAAACCCTAGGAGGAAGTAAGAGAGATACCCCATGCATATATAGCTAGTAGGTGGGCTTAGTGGACCTACGCCCTAGTTTCTAAGCCTAATATGCTTCATTGGGTGTTTATTTATTAGTTAAGCTTAGGGCTTGATGACTCGGTAATGATTGGGTCGAATTCGAGTCCTAGCTACCAAAAAGCCCCTCCCCCCAGTGAATGCTGGGTCAAAATGGTCCTCACATTCTTATCTGCATACATAAAGAATACTCCTCCTTGGGGGTTCATTCGGATAGCCGAATTCACCTTTTACTTTAGGGAGATGCTTATGTTGTTTTTGGTCAAGTTGCTTCTAGAGAGCATTATGGCTTTTGAGGACTCATGTGCCCCTATGGTTAATGCATTAGCCCCATTGGCCAAAATAACCCTATGTGATGGGATCGGTTTTCTTTAGAAAATCACCCTTGAAGAAACGAAAGGTTGCGGTATCTTCTAGGCTTCAAATTTAAAGATCAAGCGTCTACGAACTTATGGGCTTAGACCCTGAAGGATTTAAAAGAGCTAACGATACTTGACAATTTGTCAAGAATTCCCCTAATGGTTTGAGGCTTATGTAGGCAAGTGCAAGACCTCTTCTATGGTCTTTATGTCTCATTGATTGACTCATTCAAAGGGGCTCATGTGGGGGAAGCAACCTTAGATCCAGTAGTGCAATTAAGATCTTAGTTTTCATAAAGTAGAGAACTCGAGAAGTCATCAAAGTTGTTTGTTGAAAGGCATGACCCTGTATCTATCCAAGGCTTCGAGAGGTAACCTAGGCCTTTTTTTGTTTGAGGTCTTGGAGAAAGTAAGACTTCCTTCCATCAAAGCTTATCAAAGAATGCCTATTTCCCATATGGTGTGTACTACTATTTTCTTTTATGCAACCTTATTGGGGCTGCTCATTGAATGTGGACTTAGTAGACCATGTCATCCTCTTGTAGGCATAATGCACTTTTTAGGTGTATTCCTTTTGTAGGATCATTGAATTACCATTTAGCGAAAGGGTTTTGAATGTGTTTGATTGTCAAGATATTTTTGTGTTCTTGTTAAGAATCTTCAAGAAGTTCATCGACTTTTTTGTTAGGCTTTCTACTTGGTCCATAGGGGGCCTGCAGCTTATGGGTTCGTAGCTTATAGAGCCGTATAATACTCATAGCTTATGGGGTTGTAGCTTACGGGCCTTGCAATGTGCTTATGAGGGCTCGCAGCTCTTATGGTCTTTAGTATTACTTGGCAGATGGGGACTCATCATACATAAAGTCATTGGTGTTGCCCTTTTCAACAATGACCAAGGGCAATCTTTTTGAAGCCCTTCCTGAATCCCTCTTTGGGCTCATAGCTTTCAAGGATTCTTTTCTGTGAAATCATCTTTTCTAGGACCAAATAGTTTCCTCAAGTTTGTAGTTTTATTTTGACTTCTAAGTGGTCTATAGCCATTTGGTGGGAAGTCTCACATCCCTTTATGTGCTAGGATTTATGTTGATGGTCTTTGATTTAATAAGACCTTGGATTCTACATCATTTCTTGCTTTCTATGGGATCATTTAGCCTCCATTTTTTCCTTGGGGTCGTCCTGCCCTTTTTTCCCTTATTGCTTTGGCCTTATCTAAGGTCTTCATTCAGTCTTGTTGTCGCCACTTCAGTGAAGATGAGTCGTCATCACCAACTACTTTATGAGTCATTTAACGTGAACGGTCTTATTTTTCAGGGGATTCAAATTTCAAATCATGTGTTTAAGTAATTATTGGCCACCTTCTTTTCCATGCTGATGTCGTTTATAGTGCTTAGAAGGGATCATGTAAGAAGTATGAATAAGATTCAATTTTCATGTTGGAACCTTCTTCAGTTTTTGTGTAGTCGCCAACCTTTAGTGATTGTCCTATATTCGGCACCAAATTGATAGTTATGAGATCCTGTGTGCCTGGCCCAGAAGCACGATGAACTCCAGACTGGGGTACTTGGGATTGGCAATTGGACAAGCTTATATAGCTGAGGGAGATCTAGGGGAACTTCCCTGGATAGGAATCTTTAGCTTATCCATAATTCTGGGATCTCATTTTCATCTAAGGTGACGTTTCCCTTGTTAGTATATCAGGCCTTCTATTTTCGTTTTATTGGATAAAGATTTATTTGTTATAAGCCCCATGTTACGCATGTTCCCTTCCAATAGGCCTTCATCATTTTAATACAATATGGGTTAGGGGTCGTGTATTTTCTTAAATGTCATTATCTTCCAGAGGGAGGTTTACATTTGGCTAATAGGGGTATGATCCCTTATTTCTTATATCAAGTTACTACACTTTATGTGGTGTCGTTTTCTAGGAGAGGAGTGATGTCTCTCTAGGCTACATCTTATGAAAGCTAGTTCTTAATGGCAGTAGACGAGGGTTGTTTTGCCCTGTTTGATTTGCCTCCATTTCATGCACCATCATTAGACTTTTAGTATAACTTATCCTTTTTTTTGTGGTTTTTTAACAACCTGAGCATTTCAAGCTAGTTTGCCCTTATAAGGACTTGTATGGCATCGTAGTGCCTCATAGGGATTGTTGTCCCCCTCGTAGAGGTTTACGTTAGGTGTTGCGTAAGTCTTAGCCTTTGTGCTTAGGGGCCTATCTTTCTTTGTTTGTCATATGGCATCGTGTAGGGCCTTACGTAGTCAGAAGAGGTTCGCTCACCAACTGTGCCTTATATCAAGCTCTTATAATTGGAAATGGTTCATTTCCTCATCCTGTGGCCTCATTTAAGGCCTCTGGCTGTTTTTTACAGGGTTAGTTTCCGTTTTGATCATGTGGCCTTGTTTAGGTTCTCTAACTGTTAGGCTTTTAGACTTTGTAAGGCCTGCTTCCCTTTCGATCGTGTGGCCTCGAAGGACCTCTTGTTGTTAGGCTTTTAGCCTTCATAGGGTTAGCCTTCCATCTGATTGTGTGGCATTGAAGGGCCTCCGATTGTTAGGCTTTTAGTCTTCATAAGTTTAACCCCTCATCTAACTGTGTAGCCTTGAAAGGCCTCTATGATGGGTGATAACAAGTTCTTCTGATCAACCCGTGGGGAATAATTTTGACGCAACAGCGGGGATACAACCTGTAAAAGTTAAGGTGATGAGGTAGTTAATTGAGCCCCTAGTTTTAACTATGGATAGGTATAACCAGGATGGTATGTTTGAAGGTGCTGATAGTCTCCTAGCTTCACACTGATTTTCTGTCTCATCTTCATATCATTTGCATCATTAATTTGATGTAGCTGAGGTGTCTGGCGGGTTTGAAATGAAGGATGTAGTTGTTACTTCACTTGCTACAGCCAAAGCAACTACTATTTCGCAATATACTAGTGGTGTTGATATTATTATTTGATTTGTTGTGACTGTAGCATAAGTTGGTTCTATGGCTACTTTAGATGTTGATACAAAAGCATGTTGGTATCTAATTGAGAATTTATGTTAGGCTGCAGAACATTAGCTCCCCATTGTGAAGGAAGAGTATCGAAGTTTGCCTATTGGGAACCACTAACAAGATTATGTAAAGAATCAAGGAGAACCTACCACATTGAACCTATGTCAATATTTCCTTGTCCTAAATCCAAATCGGGGCCAGGTTATAGTTGATCTAATGCTACATGTTGGGTGTTTGAAGCCCCAGAAAAAAAAAAAGACACAAAATCAAGTTGCAAGTTTCTCTCATTACTCTGTTGCATTACTGATAAAGTGCCTTGCAATCTTATTAGTTGCAACTGAGGATTCATCTAATCATCATGTGAGCATGCTTGATTAATCTAAGACTTTCACTGATTAAGAGAAGCTGTGTTATATAAGTGGTCATCTTGTACTAAGAGGAATCATGCAATGAATTTGTATTGCATAACACAGATGTGTTACCCTTACAGTATTTCAGCATGCTTCAGAACATATGTATCAAAGGATGATCACAATCATATGTATATAAAGTAATGGTCATCTTAGCACAGGGGAATCAGATCAAATTATTAATGAAAGTGCTATTTGTACTTTGAGGGAAAATTTGTAAATTTTTCCTACCATTATCGCGCCAATGTTGAGATGGCATAGCCCGGGGACTAAAACTTTTCACGTCCCCACATGTCCATATAGAATCTTCTTGAGCTCTTTGAGTAAGGAGCTCTATAGTTATGCTTCGACGAGCTATAGACTCCTACATCTTTTAGATAAAACATTTCTCCACAAATAACATGTTAAATATGCCCAATCACTTTGGCATAAGATACACTTACTAGTTGGCATGAGAAGCAATTCATAAAACAATCATGCTTGAATGCTCAGTTCATAGAATTTATTTGTAAATCCAAGCCTATATAGGAGCTTTTGGCATTTCATGCGTTGTAACTCAAAGCATGTCTTACATGTGCATGTCCATGTAACTCAGTTCATAGAATTTATGTTGATTTTATTCACTCTAGACATGTATTTGATTTAATAGCAATATACTTTTCATGCACATGTCCATTAGTATCTGTATGTGCATACATGCATCCATAATAGCATATATTTTTCATGCAAATTATGTAGGCAGCAAAATATTTGGTTCCTTGGGGGAAAATTGACAATTTTCCCATATATCATGGTGCTCCTAGGCTGTTGCGTGCATTGTTTCCCTTCTTTTAGCTTTGCGCCTCATTATATATTTTTTTTCTTGTTCGTCTGATACGGCAACTTTCTTTACTTCCCCTGGACATGTAGGCATGTCACTATGTCAGCGCGCAAACCAAGCCTTAATTTTTTTTTTTTTTTTACTCAAGCCATTATTGCCTGGCT
Source organism: Aquilaria sinensis (assembly GCA_005392925.1). Lineage (NCBI taxonomy): Eukaryota > Viridiplantae > Streptophyta > Magnoliopsida > Malvales > Thymelaeaceae > Aquilaria > Aquilaria sinensis. The sequence goes on along the minus strand of SMDT01000888.1, from coordinate 51,225 downwards.
CTCTTCTTTCCCATTTTTGTTCTGCCCGGCTCTCTTGCTCACGAGGGCATTGCCAAACGAAAACGAGCTTTGACCATTTCCTCTCTTTCTCCTCCCTTTGCCTTTTCGCGAATTCCGTGTTCCATTGCCGTTATTATTTTTTCGTCTCCTTTTTGCTTCTCTTCTTCTTCTCTTTTTTTTTTTTTTCTTTTCTGCAGGTCCTGCCCGTGCCCGGTCCGCTTGCACTTTTCTGTTTCTGTCACGGCTCCTCTTCCTATTTTCCTGCTCCCATGGGCTATATTCCCATGCATTCTCTCCCACGACGCGGGCCAGGACGATCGTGAGGGCTCGTCTGTTTGCAGGGAGTCTACAGAAGGAAGGCACCATTGCCTTCCACGGAACTGATCAAGTCCTCTGTCGATGGGACCTAACGATGGGGAAACGATCCTTCCCGCTCGGTCTCTCCGACGATGTCATTCTCGATGCCTCGTCTGGATCTCCGTCGCAGAGATTGCACTATGCCTGGCTGATTACGCCTCTCGATTATTTCCTCCGTCACCCTTTTTGTCAGACGTCTAGGGCCTGTGCAGCCACGGCTTAGCCGGCGGCAATTGACTAGGAAATCTCTTGGCAATGGGCGTTCATCGATATCTTCACTTATTCCCCGATATCACCTATTTATCATGTATAGATTGTTAGCATCGTAGGGCAAGGCCAACCAGGCCTTCTACATAAATTGGAATAAATTAAAATTTTAATAGAGTGATCCAACTGGTCCGAGCCATAGCCCTGTAAGCCGGCTCGACATGTGGTGGAAAATCCTACTTTCCGAGTTCTGGCAGGTCAGCGATGCCGTGCTGGTGTGTGACCGATGGCCTTACGTTTCCCATAGGAGGTGTCATTTGATAGTTAAAATTCGGGTTTCAGACTTATCCTTATTTGGGTACTTGAGTACAAAGACTTAAAAAGGGGGCATTATGAGGGCCCCGGAATGTCCTAGAGGAGGCCCCTTCAACTCTCAAATTAATATAGTTGTAGTGTAAAAACTTTAATTTAGGGGAAAGTGAAAGAGATGCTCTCTGTATATGTAGCCAGAGAATGAACTTAATGAACCTATACCCTAATTTCTGAGTTTAATATGTTTTATTGGGTCTTTATTTATTAGTTAGGTCCGGGGCCTAATAACCCAGTAATGATTGGGTCTACTTCGGGTCTTACCGTCTTAGCCACCACTATTATTATCGCTAACATGGATCATCCCAACCTTTCGTGTCTCTCAACTAAGTTGGTAAGAGAGGGAAGCTGTTCACTAGTTAAGGATACAAGTCTTGGTTCTCCTCGAAACTTACCTAACGATTTGACTGTAAATTAAATCCGCATCCATAAGTCATAGATTGCTATGCTTGAAGTTGAAGTCATGGATGATGGAACAATCTAAATACATATATATGCATCTGATAGTTAGCCAACTATAGTAGATTGTTAATATTTTTACTCATCAAATCTTAGATCCTAAAAAAACAAGAGCTTATTCATTGGAATATTCGCTTTAATATTATAAAAGGCATTCGTTGTAGTATAAGATATTTTCATAGAGACCCTAGGCCACGAATCATCCACGGAGACCTAAAGGCAAGCAACATTTGGTAGCAAATACGACTTAATGTGTTTGACTGATGATTTACAAACGAGAATAAGTGACAGGAAATACTATTTGTGTTGTACATATTACATAATGTGTTCGTTACTGCTGTAAATTGTAGAGCTACTCAACTTGTCAAGTAAGAGCACTTATTAAGCAAAATATAGTAGAAAAAGTATGTAGGAGAAGTGGATACTTGGCTAGGTTGACCAACACTCTTTGATTGCCAAAACAATTAAAGTTTTTAAGTTAGTATTATTAGAAAGTTAAATCTGTAAATATTTGTTTTCCTTATGTATTCTTTAATTGTAGAGGATTGATTGTAGAATAGCCAAATTATAGCACTGATAAAAGCTAACTCGTTGTATGTATATTCCCTCTCAGACATCAATGAAAATTATCCCAACAAACTTTGTCTTGCTTCATCTTTTCATGGTAATAAGAGCAGGATTACGATTGTCACTCAATTTTTTGTTGCACTAGACTTTCTCGTGTACATATCTTTTCATCCCTATCTTTCTCTCTCACCAAATCTGATTTCATCTTCATCCATCTATCTTGTTGTTGTCGCCACCATCGAGCTTTTCTATTTTGCTGGATGCATCTCCACTTCTGTTATCTATACTTTGTGATTGAAGATGGTCGACGCCAAGCTTAGTCTACCCGCTAAACTTTCTTTTGTCAAAGGTGACTCTCGGATACTCACTGTACAAGGTATACCAAGTTTATCTAAAATTCAGTCAAGTCATTGGATCATCAACATCGGCGCAATAGATCATATTGTGTCTTCATCAGATAATCATATACGTGGTAGTAAATGTCATTCACTATCGCCTGTATTGCTGCCAAGTGAAGAAAATGCTCAAATTATTTTTATTGGATCTTTGCCTTTAAATTCCAAATATCATTTGTATAAAGTGTTATTTTTGCCGACTTTCAAAGTTAATTTGATATCTGTTAGTCAAGTTACGCATCAATTGAATTGCTCAATGACCTTTTTCAAGGACTAGTGTATGTTACAGGACCTAGCTACAAGAAAAAGGATTGGTTTGGGTAAACAACCTGATGAACTCTACAATTTGTGGGTTTTGAACTTGGGTCGTAACAATTTATGGGCCCTTCAAGCATCCAAAATATGCTGGGGTTGTAAATGACCAAGCTTTCCTGATAAAAAATGGCGTCTCTTTCAAAAAAATAAAGCTATTCAATTTTTTTCCAAAAGAAATCCCGTTCTAATATTAAATAGAAAGAACCAAATTCATTTTAACCCCCATCGTAGTTCTCAATCATTTCGTGGCACCAAGCATGTCTGAACCATCTATGATGGGGGAGAGTGAATGCACAGGGAAGAAGCTTAGATAAGAGAATACGTTCTCACATCACTTTTTTATAGAAAGCTCGACCAGAAAGAAAAAAGTGTTTGGGCGAAGTGAAAAAGAGGTTGACCCACTTCATTAATCAAACGAATGATCTTTATTTCATAACAACAACAACAATAACAACCATGTCACTCTTCCCTTTCTTTCACGCTACCTTTTTCTTTCTAAGGGATGGGGTTGGGGTGTATGATAGGCTTTCTTTTAAGAATGCATGGGAACAACTTCTAGGTCAATTAAGGATCAAATGTTGGAACCACATGGGTGAGGATTAGGTAATGGAATTAATAGAGAAATTCATAAACCTAGGTGGGATAGAAGAATTGAAAAAGGGAATAGAGATGATAATAGAGATCATACTGAGAAACAGAAGAATTCCGTACGGGTACAACTCTTATTTAAACGAAGTAAAAAAATGAAATCTTTGTTGTCTAATAGAACAAACACTAATACCTTAATTGAATCGGTCAAGATAAAATCTGTTTATCAAAGTGCTTCTCCGATTGCTCAAGACATCTCTTTTCAACTGAGAAACAAAACAAGATCATTTCGTTCCATTTTTAGTCAAATTGTGAAGAATATTCCATTAGTAATGAAAAAAGGGGTTGAGGGGCTCCGTATATGTTGTTCAGGTCGACTAAAAGGCACAAAAGTAGCTAGAAATGAATGCGGAAAGTATGGAAAAACATCTCATTACGTATTTAACCAGAAGATCGATTATGCTTCTACGGAAGTATTTATTCATTACGGAATCTTAAGTGTCAAAGTGTGGATTTCCTATAATAATAAAAAAAAAGGGACGTGCTATATCTGAAACATACGAAATTTAGTAAATATCGTAAAGGCAGATGCAGTAGTGGTCATAAATTGGACGGTACAAAACTTGGTTTTGGAAGATATGACACTAAAAGTTGTCAAGTAGGTCATCTTTTGCTTTGAGCCATTGAAGCAGCGCATCATCGTGCTATGAGTGGGCAATTCTAAAGAAATGGAAAATATGGGTAAAAGTTCGAGTGGTTCTCCCCATCACTGAGAAACCTATAGAAGTAAGAATGGGAAGAGGGAAAGGAAATTTTACGGGGTTGGATTGCTCGTGTGCCACGGGACAAATCCTATTTGAAATGGACCGTGTGAGTTTGTCGAATGCTCAACAAGCCGCCACATTAGCGGCGCATAAACCATGTTCGTCAACCAAGTTTGTTTAGTGGTCGTAACAAAATTGGATCTTGATCTATTTGAGTTGTTCCTTTTAATAGTAATCAAAGATGCTTTCTTGTCTCTCATTTTTTTCTGAACAAATCAAAGAACCTAATAGATTGAAATCATCCTTGGCTGCTATGAAACATATCAGCCTTGTGTTACAGAAGGAGCATTCTGTTCTATTTTGAGTTTAAGGCATGAGCTTTTATCTATGGAGTTGTTTGACAGCTTGATGTCGACTCATTATATCCCGGGGTTGAGCTAAGAAAAAGCTCCTAAAGAATAGCTCGTTTAAGAGAAGTCAAGTCACAGTATTAATGGAAAAGACCTCATAGGAGTCCCTTTATTAGTAAGGTTGCACACTTGACAGTGCTTATCTCTCTGGCTTCCCTAGTGAAAAAATAGACTAATATTCATAAAAGTGGACGGGTGGATGTAGCGAAGTGGATTAAGGCAGTGGATTGTGAATCCACCATACACGGGTTCAATTCTCGTCGTTTCCCCATGACTAAAATAGAAAAAAATTTCCTTAATACTTCAAAATTGAATATTAAATTAGTGAACGTGCCATAATTAATTAACTCATTTTCTTGTAAAAACAAAGAAAGAAATTTGCTTTCCTATTTCATATGGCAATGAAGAATCAAATTATCACTATATTTATTCTTTTTTTTCTTTTAGTTCTTCTTCCAATTGCAAGATTGCCCAAGGGGTTTTAGGTTTTTTTTTCTACCAATTAGAGCCTTTCCTTCACAACACCTTTGGGGATGGTTTACAGGGTTCATAACTACTTTTCTTACAATAGGATGCTTACCTAAGCAACATTAAGAGCTGGCTCCACCTAAAATTTTCTATTTCACCCCCCACTTGTTCGATTGTTGCTGAGCAGTTTTTGGATATCAAATGGACCTCTCCAGAAGGTAATTTTAATGTGGTTGATTTCCTCTATTTTGCATTTAGCTTCGCTACAGCACCCACTGCTCTAGCTAATTGTCCACCATTTCCAAGTGTGATTTTTATGTTATGTATGGTTGTGCCTAAGGATATATTGATTGAAGTAGATTCTTTTCTTACATCAATCAAAATCCTTTCTCAAATTGTACAAAGCTTTTTCCAAAGCATACAACTTTCTAAATGTAGATGATGATATTCATACAAACGGATATATATCATATAATTCTTTTATATATCATACAATAAAGTACCACATGAGTGGATATATAGGAATCCAAATGTCATGCCCAAACCAACCCCACGCCATGCATTACTATGTCCTTTAGGAGGTTTACTAGTCCAAATGCAAAACTAAGCATAATGGGTGGCTTAGGGCGCAACAACCAGGATACTTAGCCAAGTTTTATCTTAATTCCTCCATTTTACTTAAGAACCAACAAAAATTATTTGGCCATTTATTTCATGCCTATTTTATCTTAAAAATTTAAGTTAAGCTAGTTTCACATGTGTTTTTGAGGAAAAAATGAGGAGGGCCTAAGTTGCATAGCCAAACCATGTGAATTGAACAAGTTTTGTTATGGTGGGTTAAGTGTGTGCACATGTGCCTTAGTTGGCTTGCTCTCGACCCCTTTAGTGAATTCACAATGTATGATTTTTACCATCGCACAACTATGTCATTCATTAGCCAAGGTGTGTGGAACCTTTACTACATGGCCAAAATAAGCATACATGAAGCCAAGCTCACGCAACAAACCCGAGTGTCTCAATAAGCCTACTTAAGGGCCTACTATGCATGATCGAGACACATGCTATTTAACCTTCTAAGTTTGCATGCCATCGTTTCATACACATACTTATATCTCAAAATAGAGAATTATAAAGGTTTCATGGCCAAAATAAGTGTACAAAGTTTAGCTAGGTGAGGCAAACACAAGTGCCATATGTACTTGGGACTAACTCGAAGGCCTTCTACACAGTCTTAACAACCATACACATATACACTTCCATTTTAACACGCCATTTAGTTAACCATTGCCTTACATATCTTCTAGCTTTTTCAAAGACCAAAATAGAATTGAAAGGAGCTGCTCCCATTGTAACCATGATAGTTTATAACCATAAACCATTATGTTACTTTATGAGCATTGCTAGGCATCCAATAACCATAGGCATCCGAGCCATACCTGCTTATTTATGCACATTCAGGACTTGTTAAAGCACAATTATTCTTCCACTTCTTTTGCTAAATGTGAAGAAATAGGGCGTGACTACTTGCTACTCAATAAGGGACCAAACCGCACCTAGTGCCTACAATGTCAAAGACATTGTGACATGACATAGGTAAGGTTCCATCTCCAAGCAAGCCTGCAAAATTAAGACACAGAAGACATGGAAAGATATAGGACAACATAATAATGTCATGATATAACCAAAATAGGGTTAGCACATGCATCCAAGCAAAAAAGCACACTAGACACATACACCATAACACACAGCTTCCTAGCCTAGGTCATATCAAGCATTTCTTATCATTTTTTAGCATGTGATTGATTCAATTTAGTTTATTTGATTAATAATTAAAGAGATCCAAAGCTTGTTCAAGCTTGATGAAACTTGATAGAAGATCCTAATGCTTGCCTTAACATAGTTTAGCTAGAAAACCATAATGCTCATAGTACAGATAGGCCATACATAGCACCTAGTTTCCCTTAGCTATAAGGCATTGCCTAAGGCAATTTCTTCCGCCATGAAAAATCATAGGAGAATTTAAAATTCAAGAGAAAGAACATATGTGGAACCGTTACCAAGTACACATAGTTGTTGGTTGCTCAATCAAGCATGGCACACACAAAACCCACGAAGTCACCTACCATATCACCATGTTTCCATGTTCGGCCAACCTCTAGCTTCCATAGGAGTTGCTTACAGCTATCATGGCCTTTTCTATTTGTATTTCTTATACTTTTTACCATAGTAAATTGCCTAGAAATAGCCTTTTACTTGGCCAACAAGTCCAAGAGGTGGAAAGGGTCCAATTTGGCTATGCAAGGTGGACTAGTCAAGGCTTAACCTCTTATTAAGGCATTTAGTTTGCTTGATTGTTCAGTCAACTTGTTTAACCTAGTTTGTGTTTTATTTGTAGCACCCACTTTGCCTATTAATTCGGCCAAATAAGGCCTCAAACATCCACATATACACACAAACCCTTTAAGGGCGCCCTAGGGCCCTTAGTGCACTTGATAGTGCTCCTTCATTTCTTATGTACTGTTTGCTCTTTTTTTTTTTTTTATCTTACAGCCCCATGTCTCATGTTCTCTTAGGCATTTATGCCCTATAAGGTTTGCTTAAGGACACATTGCCTTAAACCTCTCATTTACATATGTGCACAAGCGTGTGCACCTATGAGCCACTAAGTGCCCTGCTTAGTGCATCCTGGTGCCCCTTGGTTTTCTTAACCAATTCCCTTGGTTCAAACCGTTCCTTCTCTATGTCCTCATTGGCACTTAACTCAGCCATCTTGCCCTTCAGAACCTAGCATTAACAAACAAATGCCCACTAAAGGTTCTTATGGGCAGTTAGACTTTATTTTCCTTTCTTTGCCATTTACATCACTTGTGTGCCCATTATGTACACTTTGTACTTTTTATGCATGGCCCATTGCCTAGACAAGCCATAGGCATGGGACCAAATCTGCCAAGTCACTCATGTTAGGGTTAGGAGCTTCTACATCATAATCATTCCCATTCCATCATCTAGCTTAAGTTTTTCATGCAGCATTCAAATTGAATGACTCTATGAATTACATTGATACTTCTACACATTTATGGATAGCATACAAGATATCTCGATTTTTTCCTTAGCGAATCTTTAGAATTACCTTTGCTTAGCTTTCAATTTGCCTTTGACTATCAAATGAAATATGAATAACCTATCCTTTTCTCACTACAAAATGAATACAAAATCAAAAATGGTGACTGAAAGTCAGTCGCTAGGCATTTTAGTCGCTAATCAGTCGAAATTAAAAAGGTTCACTTTTTGTTGCGATTGATATACGACTGAAAGTTTCTTTTATGTAAATGTTAGTCGCATTTCGGTCAGAAATGTTTAAGAGATTTTACTATAGTCGTTCTGCAGTTGCTTTTTTAGGTGTCCAATTTGCTCGATTTTTAGGGTTTAAAGTTTTTTAGAGTTTAGGATTTGTGTATTAGGATTTTTTTTTGTTTTAGGGTTTGAAATTTCTTTTAGGATTTATGGATATAGAATTAGGATTCAGAGTTTTTAAAGGATTAAGGGTATTGGGCATGGATTTAGGGTTTGAGATTTTTCTTTAAGGTTTAGGGTTTGAAACTAGTGTAGGGCTAGGGGTATTAATTGAATCAATTTAATATATATATTAGGATTTTGAGATTTTTCTAGGATTGATTTAGAGCTTTTTTATGATAAATTAGGGTTTGAGAATTTTTTTAGGGTTTAGGGATTTGTATAGAATTAAGATGGTTTAAGGGTTTTTAATTAGGTATTAGGGTATGAGATTTGCATTTAGATTTTAGGATTTAGGGTCAATGGTATATACAGATTAAGTTTAGAGTTTAAGGTTTAGGGTTAATGGTATAAATTAGGTTTAGCATTTAGGGTTTAAATAGGTTTTGTATTTAGGGTTTTGGGTTTAATTGGGATTTAGGGTTTTCAAAAGGTTTAAGGTTTAATTAGGCTTTGTATTTAGGGTTAATGTGGTAATTAGGTTTGGGGTTTAGGGTTTAATTGGTAGGGTTTGGATGTAGGGTTTAGGTTTTAATTAGGGTTTAGGGTATAATTATGGTTTAGGGTTTGTATTTAGGGTTTAGAGTTTAGGATTAATGGTAGTTAGGGTTAGGGTTAGGGTTTAGGGTTTGTATATTTAGGGTTTAAAGTTAATAGTAGTTAGGTTTAGTGCTTAGGATTTAATTAAGGTTTAGGTTTTAATTAGGGTTTGTATTTAGGGTTTAGGGTATACTTAGCATTTAGGGTTTGTATTTAGGATTTAGAGTTTAAGATTATTAGTAGTTAGGGTTACGGTTTTGGGTTTTAATTAATAGGGTTTGTATTTAGGGTTTAGGGTTTAATTAGTATTTAAGTTTAATTAGGATTTAGGATTGAGGGTTTAATTAGGGTTTAGGTTTTAATTAGGGCTTTTATTATGTGTTTAGGGTTTAGGGGTATATGGAATTAGAGTTTAGGGTTTAGTTATGGTTTAAGATTTAGGGTTTAAGGTTTTTGTGTATGTATGTAGTTAGGGTTTGCATCTATTTTAGGGTTCAATTATGGTTTAAGATTTAAGGTTTAAGGTTTATATTTAGGGTTAATGGTATATAATTAGATTTATGGTTTACAAGTTAAGGATATAGAATTAGGGTTCGGGGTTTTCGGGTCTTAGGGGGTTTTACGGTCTTAAAGGGTTTTAGCGTTTAAGGGTTAATTACAATCTGATTGATTTCTTTGCCATGTTTGTTATTGAATACCGTTGTGCTTAAGTTTGTTTCATGGCCGATGAAAAAAGTTGTTAATTAGGTAATATCGACAGAACTAAAAGAAGGAAATCGTGGGGAGATTCCCGAACCAGCCACGAACAGAGATAGAGAGGCCGAATCGCTCAGGGGGTGCTCACCGACCGGTTCATGTCAAGTGGTTGGTTTGGACAGTGGCGGGCGATTGTACAGTGGGTCTGGACGGTGGTGGACGAAACGTGAAGAAAAGGAAAGAAGAGGGTAAAATTGTCTAAAAATGTAAAAGTAGGACTTGTCTAAATAAATGTATCTGGAGAAATGTTTCAACTATTTTGAGACAAATGGAGTATTAAAAAATTATGAGTTTTATTGTTCCTAAATATATGTTTAAGAAAAACTTAGTAAAAATAATATAAATAAATTCAAGTAAAATAAAACTAAAATGGAGCAATTCTGGATGGATGAAGTATCAAACTTAGGGAGAAAAGTATACTTGACCTCCATTTTACACCTAGAGCTAATTACATAAATTTCTTGACGTAATCTTTTGTTTTTTTTTTTATATAGTGCATTACAAAAGCTTTTAATTAAAATTTTAATTTAAACTATAGTTGCATGTGTATTCAAAGTATCCAACTATTACTTGACAATTATTTAATAGTTTTGATTACGAATTTTTTAACTATCTAAAAGTAAAAGTCTTTCCTTTAACTGCGAGGGTAAAGTATAAGTTATTTTGCAAAAGAAAGGCAAATTATAGTTTTTAAAGTGAGAATTCTGTTATCAGCGCTTTATGTTTGTAATGTCAGGATGCCTTAATATCCCATCAAACCGAAATTAAAACATTGGAAAAATTACAGTCAAGCCCCTGAGGTTTATCCTAACCTACAGTTTGCCCTTTTATTTTTGAAAATTTGCACTTTGCCCCTTAGTTTTTTATACTGTCTGATAATGACTTCTGAAATTATAATTTAAACTATATGATAGTTATCTTCTAGTAATATCAGTCTCTCTAATATTTTTTTTATATTTAATAGACATTTTAAATTTTTAGTTTTCTTTTCTATAATACATTTTTCTTCCTGAAAATATATATCAATATTTTTTAAAAGTCGGTTAGCTATGAAAAAAATATTAAAAATATTGAAATTACTGGAAAATAGTTATTGGACAATTTAATTTAGGGTTTCAGTAGTTATTGTTGGACATTATAAAGGAAGTAAGGAGCAAAGTGTAGGTTAAATCAAATCATAGGGGACTTTTGTAATTTAGCCTAAAACATTTGTTGTGACTTTAGCGGTTGGCGGAATTAATGACTGTAATGAATTAATATCTAGGTTCAATTACACTTGAATTTCTATCAGACTTACGCCTCCTCTCTTATGGTTTCAGCATCCATACACCCTTTCTATTTTTTCCTCGCATTTGTTAATTTAAACCGTCTAAAAATTAGTTTTTAATAAAGTAAAATTTCGTAAAGATTTCTTTTGCAGTTATCAGTTTTTCTTTTTATAATGGAAAGAAAAATTGATAATGTCAAAAGTTCTAATTGAAAACCAATTTATGGTAAGTGGAGAAATGTCACCATAATATATAGAGATAGAAAACCTAGGTTTAAGAGCTAGTGAAAACATACTTTATCAAGTTTCCCACAAAGTGTTTTAGGCAATAATCATATTCCATAGCTCTGAAAGCTTCGAGATTTGATTATGAATACCTAAAAATATTAGTAACTGTAGTGATGATGATGATGATGATGAACACGGTCTATTATTATCAAGAGTTTTTCCACAATGAATTATTGGTGTTGGAGAAACCAAGAAACACATCATTAATTATTGTCCCTGTTTACTATTGCTATCCCATGAACACTTAGTTGCTTATAATCGGAGTCAGTGAGCTGCATATGGCGTATTGCTAAGTTGAACAAATAAAAAAAAATTTGAGCTAGCGAGCCGATGGAATTAGGGAGGTTGATGTGGCCACTGGCCGCCAGCGATAATCTTAAGTGTCAAAGTGTGGATTTCCTATAATAAAAAAAGGGGGACGTGCTATATCTGAAACGTACGAAATTTAGTAAATATCGTAAAGGCAGATATAGTAGAGGTCATAAATCGGACGGTACAAAACTTGATTTTGGAAGATATGACACTAAAAGTTGTCAAGCAAGTCATCTTTTATATCGAGCCATTGAAGAAGCGCATCATCGTGCTATGCGTGGGATATTCTAAAGAAATGGAAAGATATGTGTAAGAGTTCTAGTGGATCTCCCCATTACTGAGAAACCTACAGAAGTAAGAATGGGAAGAGGGAAAGGAAATCCTACGGGGTGGGGTTGCTCGTGTGTCCACGGGACAAATCCTATTTGAAATGGACCGTGTGAGTTTGTCGAATGCTCGACAAGCCGCTACATTAGCGGCGCATAAACCATGTTCGTCAACCTAAGTTTGTTCGGTGGTCGTAACGAAATTGGATCTTGGTCTATTTGAGTTGTTCCTTTTAATCGTGATCAAAGATGCTTTCTTGTCTCTCATTTTTTTTTCTGAACAAATCAAAGAGCCTAATAGATCGAAATCATCCTTGGCTGCTATGCAACATATCAGCCTTGCGTTACAAAAGGAACATTTTGTGTTGTTTTGAGTTTGAGGCATGAGCTCTTATCGATGGACTTGTTTGACACCTCGATGTCAACTCATTATATCCTGGGGTTGAACTAAGAAAAAGCTCCTAAAGAATAGCTCGTTTAAGAGGAGTCAAGTCACAGTATTACTGGAAAAGAGCTCACAAGAGTCCCTTTATTAGTAAGGTTGCACGGTTAAGAGCGCTTAGCTCACTGGCTTCCTTAGTGAAAAAATAGACTAATATTCATAAAAGTGGATGGGTGGATGTAGCCAAGTGGATTAAGGTAGCGGATTGTGAATCCACCACACACGGTTTCAATTTTCGTTGTTCACCAATGAATAAAATAGAAAAAAATTCCTTAATACTTCAAAATTGAATATTAAATTAGTAAATGTGCCACAGTTAATTAACTCCTATTTTTGTAAAAACAAAGAAAGAAATTTGCTCTTCTATTTCCTAGGGCGACGAAGAATTAAATTATCACTTTATTTATTTATTTTTTAGTTCTTCCAATTGCAAGATTACCCAAGGGGTTACAGGTTTTTTTCTACCAATTAGAGCCCTCCCTTCACAACCACCTTGGGGTTGGTTTACAGGGTTCATGACAACTCTTCCTACTATAGGACACTTACCTAGCAAAGATTTAGATCCGACTCTACCTAAAGTTTTCTATTTCACCCCCCACTTGTTTGACTGTTACTGAGCAGTTTTTGGATATCATACAGGCCTCTCTAAAAGGTAATTTTAATGCGGTTGATTTCCCCTTTTTTACAATTAGATTCGCTACAATACCCGCTACTCTAGCTAATTGTCCACCCTTTCCAAGTGTGGTTTCTATGTTATGTATGGTCGTGCCAAATGGCATGTTCATTAAAGTAGATTCTTTTTTTAAATCAATCAAAATCCCTTCTCAAACTGTACAAGCTTTTTCCAAAGCATACAACTTTCTAGATGTAGATGATAATATCTATACAAATGGATATATATCATATAATTCTTTTATATATCATACAATTAAGTACCACATGAGTGGATATATAGAAATCCAAATGTCATGCCCCAAACCACCCCCACCCCATGCATTACTATGTTGTTTAGGAGGTTTACTAGTCCAAATGCAAAACTAAGCACAATGGGTGGCCTAGGGCACAACAACTAGGATACTTAGCCAAGTTTTATCTTACTTCCTCCATTTTAGTTAAGAAACAAAAAAAATCATTTGGCCAATTATTTCATGTATGTTTTGTCTTAAAAATTTAAGTTAAGCTAGTTTCACATGTCTATTTCAAGAAAAAATAAATAAGGCCCAAATTGCATAGCCAAACCTTGTGAATTAAACAAGTTGTGTTTTGGCGGGTTGAGTGCATGCACATATGCCTTAGTGGGCTTGCTCTCAAACCCTCTAGTGAATTCACCATGCATAATTTTTACCACCATGCAACTATGTCATTCACATGCCAAGGTGTGTGTAACCTCCATTACATGACCAAAATAAGCATAAATGAAGCCAAGCTTAGGCAACAAACCCGAGTGCCTTGGTAAGCCTACTTAAGGGCCTATTATGCACAATTGAGACACATGCCAAATAACCCTCTAAGTTTTCATGCCATTGTTATATACATATATTTACATCTCAAAAAGGGCATTACAGAGGTTACATGGCCAAAATAAATGTACAAATTTGAGCTAGGCTAGGCAAACACAAGTGCCATATGTACTTGGAACTAACTTGAAGGCCTTCTACACAGTCTCAACACCCACACACATATGCACTTCCATTTTAACACGCCATTTAGTTAACCATTGCTTTACGTATCTTCTAGCATTTAGAAAGACCAAAATAGAACCGAAAGCAGCTACTCCCACTGTAACCATGATAGCCTATAACCATAAACCATTATGTTACTTCATGAGCATTGATAGGCTACCAATAACCATAGGCATCCGAGTCATACCTGCTTATTTATGCACATTCAGGACTTGTGAAAGCACAATTATTCTTCCACTTTTTTTTCTAAAATATGAAGAAATAGGGCGTGAGTACTTGCTACTCAATAAGGGACTAAATCGCACCTAGTGCCTACAATGTCAAAGATATTGTCACATGAAATAGGTAAGGTTCCATCTCCAAGCAAGCCTGCAAAATTAAGACACAGAAGACATGGCAAGATACAGGACAACATAATAATATCATGATATAACCAATATAGGGTTAGCACATGCATCCAAGCAACAAAGCACACTAGACGCACACACCAAAACACACGACTTCATAGCCTAAGGCATATAAATCATTTTTTATCATTTTTTAGCATGTGATCACTTCAATTTAGTTCATTTGATTATTAATTAGAAAGATCTAGACTTTGTTCAACCTTGGTGAAACTTGAAACAAGATCCTAATGCTTGCCTTAACATAGTGCTGCACTCTAGCAATTGTAACCCAAGTGTAGGTTTTCACATATAATAAAATCTCGGGAGTTTGAGTGTCGAACCACAGGGAAGTAAATTAAGAAATACAAATTATAAAAGTGAAGGAAGGTTTTTGTGAAATGTGTGAACAAGTGTTGATTAAAAATTCAAGTTCAAATAAAATAGCTAAGGTTAGGGGATCCTCTTTTAGTATATCGGTTATGATTAATTTTGGCCAATCTTACCACTCAATTGAGATCCATACATAAAGGAGTTTCCAATCGGGGAATTTAATTAGTATTAACGTTCATTGATCTTAAAACGCCAACGCTTGTTAATGGGTTCAAGTATTCATCATGCCACCCTTTGTCGACAATAACTCAAGATTCCACTATAGCCGGCAAAACCGTGTTCTACAGAGGGAATCAAGCAGCTTTTGTGCTAATGATTTGACTATGATGAATCAAGACTTCTACTTAACAAGGAAGAAAGTTAAATAGATTAAGGAAGAAAATACCGTTAACGTTGTGATCCATTCAAATCAATCATAACCTCTACACCAAAAGCTTCACCCTTTCACCTTAGCAAAAAGAAGATTACTTAGACATAATAAAAGTAAACAACATGTAGAAAGATGAAATAAACATAGATTGAAAAATCAAAGGAAGAACAAGAACAAGAACGAGAAAACACTTGGACAGAGCTTCGGTATTGAAAACTAGAACAAAACTAAAGAAGAAATTCTAAAAATGATACAAGAACATAAATAAGGCCTAAGAAAATGGCAGCCTTCACCCTCCCCCCAAGGTTCCTATTTATAGAGTTTTGGGGTAGGTGAAATGGTAAAAATAAAATGGTAAAATGTAAGTAAATACAAATCAACAATGACAGGCCGCAACTTCTTTTAATTCTTTGGTGATTGTAGACATTAGATCAGCTCTTTCTCAAAGCATGGAAGTTGTAGATCTCCTCTTTAGCTTCGAATTGATGGCTTTCTCATTCAAATCAGACATCCATAGCTCAAGTTATGATTTTTCTACCGAAACTGCTCTTCAGCACACGAAATAACGAAGGGTCTCATCTATAATCAGATTTTGGCAATGAAAACGATCAAATTAGTTTGTGAAATGAAGCAGAGTTGAAGATCTATGTGTTGGATTTTAGATAAATTTGGACTCACTCAGTTCCGATGCCTACAGCTCCAGATATGATTTTTTCTCGTGAAGGGCTGCCAAGTGATGATTTTTACCTACATAAAAAATAATTATTTAATATTTATATTTTAATATTAATGAATAGTAAACCGCCTATGTACAGTGAATACGTGTATGAACAGTAAGTCGGTGAATAATGACAGGTGAATAATAAAAATGCGTATGAATAGTAAAAATATGTGAATAGTAGCCCGGTGGAAAAATGCTCAGAATATAAAAATTAATCATACTCAAAGTGTATAATGATGATTTAAACCTTTAATAACAATACACTTATAAGTATTTATCATAACTCCCAACCAGGTTCTTGCTAGTCCCTAGGAAGTGTAACCTAAGAAAATAAACAAAATACATAATCTAACAACTCATGAAAGATCATGCTATGAATATATAACACTTGTAAACTTGACTTGCAAGTAATTAATGAAAGAAGAAAAAGTTAAGTCCTTATTACCAGAGGTAGAGGATCACTCTCTAAGTATTTGCACTTATTTTAAGGTGGGTTTGTGAAAAGCTTACTATGTGTTTCTCAATCCGGAGATTGCAAGGGGATCCAACTTCACCCTCACTAGATTCCCAAAAGGTTGGGTTTGGTGAAAGCGGGAATCGGATGGAGGCTTTTTAATGGTAGAGTTTAAATGAACTAGTAATACAATGAACAATAATTATGAGCACCTAAAACACTAAATACCCAAATCAACCCTAGTCTCTTTTGCTCTTTCTCTCTCTTTTCTTTTCCTTCTTTTTTTTTTTTTGCTTGCTATTTTGATGCTAAAACAACTTTCTTCCTGAAGTTCCTTACTGCCAAAGACAAAAGGTCAGTTTTCTATTCGACCAAAACAAGAAACCATTAAAACTTGCACAATTTGAAACAACTTTTTGATACTGAAACTTGCTGAAATTTGATCCTTTTTTTTTTGGTTTTTTTTTCTTGACTCTAGGATGCTGAAAACAACGAAAAAAAGAGAGATTAATACGGCTAGACATAAAATAGAAAGATAAGAAACAAACAAGAACAAATGAATTAAAACCGAGAACACTCGACAACATGGATTGACTTCTTTTTGTTGTTTTTGTGATTTTTGGACTTGAACAAGAATGGAATAAAAAGGATAGACCTGAAACAAGAAGAAAATGGATTAAAAAAGAGAATTAAAACATGAAATTACTGGAAAAAATTGAAAGAAAAATGAAGAGAAACAAGAACAAAATGATATGTCCTTCAATGGAACTTGTGGCTCTGATACCAACTAATGCGAACCCCTATGGTATAAAGACCATGAAATGCGCCCAAGATGTGATTCAAGCTCCACAAGACATCAAAAAGACTAGGTTTGAAACCCCCACCCCTAATCAACTTGTGATTAGAAACGAAACGTATAGAACTCCAAGAACACAAGCACACTTGTGCACCAAGGCGGTCCACCAAGAACCAAAGAGAAAACCTCTCCAAAGAGCAATATTATTTTGGCAATAATCTATGTGTTTACATCTAGAATATGTGCCTTTATATAGGCCTAAACTAGGGTAAAAATCTGGGCAAAATTTATAGCCCAAGTCACCTAGGAAACCTAGTTACAAAGGACTCAAGAAAACCTAGTCAAACTATGACTCCTAAACCTTCCTAAGCTTGTTTAGTGTATGCAGTGCATGCCACTTGTCCTAAGCAACTTGAATTAATTCCATAGCCTAAATAAAATCCTAAATAATGTATCTAAATATGAATTACATGAAAATAAAATGCAAATACAAGATTAAACCCGAAAACCCCCAAATAGCCTTTTCGGGTGCATTTTTGGGTACTTTAGGGTTTTCACTTGTATCTTCAGCTCCAATCTTGAATCTTTGAGTTCAAATGGCATGAATCTTCCTCTTAGATGTGGAAAAGAGGTCTTGAAATGTTAGAGCTCAAAAATCCAGCTTGTAGACACAAAATTCAATAAGAACACTTAAGGGGGCTCAAATGGTGCACTTTGAGTGGTGTCCTTGGTGTGCTTGCTTTGTGGCTTGTCTAAGCACTCTAGAACTGAATACCAAGCATTTCCATCATCTCAATAAGGTTTCTTGATAATCCAGCAGCTCCTTGTGAAGTTCCATGTCCATTCTCTATGAAGAAACTTGAAACAAAGCCTTGTAGTGCACTTGAGAGCTCCTTAGCTTTCTCCCTTGTCATAGGTCCACTAGAAACCTTCAATTGGTCCTTGCATTCTCCATGTGTGCCTTTCTTGATCATATCAACTCCCCCCTCTATAGAAGGATTCATCCATGAATCTGCATGTTCAAACAAAGACAAATCAGAAACATTAAATGTAGCACTCACATTGTACTCACCCGGCAAGTCTAGCATGTATGCATTGTCATTGATCTTCTTAATGACTTGAAATGGACCATCTCCTCTTGGATGAAGCTTAGTCCTTCTTGTAGCTGGAAATTTTTCTTTCCTTATGTGCAACCAAACCCAATCACCAGGCTCAAAGACAACGCTCCTTCGGCCTTGGTTGGCTTTCTTAGCAACTTGTTGATTTTTGAGTTCAATTTGTTGCTTAACCTTCTCATGCAACCTCTTGATGCTCTTAGCCTTCTTACTACCATCCAAACTAGATACCTCATGAGTAGGTAATGGCAAAAGATCCAATGGAGTTAAAGGATTAAAACCATAAACAATCTCAAAAGGTGACAAATTAGTAGTAGTATGCATGGACCTATTATAAGCAAACTCTACATGAGGCAAACAGTTTTCCCAAGCTTTTAAATTTTTACCAATGATAGCTCTAAGCATGGAACCTAAAGTCCTATTAGTTATCTCAGTTTGCCCATTAGTTTGTGGGTGACAAGATGTGGAAAACAAAAGCTTAGTTCTTAACTTGCCGTACAAAGTCCTCCAAAAGTGGCTTAGGAACTTAGTGTCTCTATCTGAAACTATTGTTCTAGGAACACCGTGAAGTCTAACAATCTCTTTGAAAAACAATTCAGCCACATGAATAGCATCATCAGTGTTATTGCATGGAATAAAATGAGCCATCTTAGAAAACCTATCAACTACAACAAAGATTAAGTCACGGTTTCCCTTAGTCCTAGGCAATCCAACAATGAAGTCCATAGAAATATCTACCCATGGATGACTAGGTGTAGGAAGTGGTGTGTATAACCCATGTGAAGTGTGAGTGGATTTTTCCTTCCTACATGCAATGCATTGCTCACATACCTTCTTCACATCCATTACCATATTCGGCGAATGGTAATGTTCCTTCAAAGTATGCAAAGTCTTGGCTTGTCCAAAGTGTCCTATAAGTCCTCCACAATGAGCTTCCTTTGTGAGCAATTCCCTCAAAGTTGTCTTTGGAATGCACAACCTATTTTCTTTTAAAAGAAACCCATGAACTTGATAGAACTTCTCAAAAGCAAACTTAGAACACTTAGAATAAATCTTACCGAAATCATCATCACTAGCATATAAATCCTTCAAGTGTTCAAAACCCAAAACTTTTGCATTTAAGGCAGAAAGTAAAGCATACCTTCTTGAAAGTGCATCCGCCACTACATTATCCTTACCTTGCTTGTATTTGATAACACATGGGAATGACTCAATGAACTCCACCCATTTGGCATGCCTCCTATTCAACTTACCTTGCCCACTAAGAAACTTAAGGGCTTGGTGATCAATGTGAATCACAAACTCTCTTGGCCACAAATAATGTTGCCAAGTCTCCAAAGCTCTTACCAAAGCATAGAGCTCATTGTCATATGTGGGATAGTTCAAGCTAGCACCATTCAACTTCTCACTAAAGTATGCAATGGGCGGCCTCCTTGCATCAATACAGCTCCAATGCTTATACCTGAAGCATCACACTCAACTTCAAAAGTATTAGCAAAGTTAGGCAAAGCTAAAAGTGGTGTATGGCATAACTTTTCTTTTAACAACCCGAAAGCATCTTCTTGAGCTTTTCCCCACTTAAATCCCACATTCTTCCTTATAACTTCAGTTAGACATGCAGCAATGGTAGAAAAATTCCTAACAAACCTCCTATAGAAGCTAGCTAACCCATGGAATGATCTCACCTCAGTAATGGATGTTGGCGTCAGCCATTCTTGTATGGCTCTCACATTCTCTTGATCTACCTCAATCCCATGTGAACTCACTACAAATCCAAGGAAAACAACTTTGTCAACACAAAAAGACCACTTCTTCAAGTTAGCATACAACTTTTGTCTTCTTAAAGTGCTTAGTACTTGTGTGAGGTGTCCAACATGCTCTTCTAAGTTTTTGCTATATACTAAGATATCATCAAAGTACACAACAACAAACTTTCCAATGAAGTCACGCAAGACATGATTCATAAGTCTCATGAAAGTACTAGGAGCATTAGTTAATCCAAAAGGCATAACTAACCATTCATAAAGTCCAAACTTTGTTTTGAAAGTAGTTTTCCATTTATCCCCTTCCTTCATTCTAATTTGATAATGCCCATTTTTTAAATCAATCATTGAAAACAAAGTAGAACCATGCAGCTCATCAAGCATATCATCAAGTCTAGGAATAGGATGTCTATACTTTATAGTGATCTTGTTGATAGGCCTACAATCCATGCACATGCGCCATGAACCATCCTCCTTTGGCACCAAAAGTACAGGTGCGGCACAAGGACTCAAACTTTCCCTCACAAGGCCTTTGTCCAACAACTCCTTCACTTACTTTTCAATCTCCTTAGTCTCATCGGGATTGCTTCTATAAGCTAACCGATTTGGAATTGGTGCTCCTGGGACTAGGTCTATTTGATGCTCAATGCCTCTAATTGGAGGCAAACCTTTCGGATCTTCAGGGAAAACATCTTCAAAGTCCTGCAACAAATACACAACAACACTAGGAAGATGTGTTAGATCATTGACAACAATTAAAGACTCTTTGTAAATCAAAAGAAGCACTGGTCTTTGTGCTTGAATGGCTTTCCTCACATCACTCATTTTAGCAATATAGCACTTTTTCTTGCCACTCAACTTCCTCTCATTCTTTTCTCTCGGGAACTCTCCACTCTTCCCCCCCTCTTGTTCACTCTTCTCACTTGTTCTCTCATGTTGTCTCTAGGCTTTCCCCTCTTCACTCTTGCCCTCAACTTTCCCTTCATTTACTTTTCTCTCAACCTTACTTTGAAGTTTCCTTTGATCTTCCAAAACTTGTTGTGGTGAAAGTGGGCTAAGTGTAATTGGCCTTCCTTCATGAACAAATGAGTACAAGTTCTTCTCTCCATCATGTGTGACTTTTTTGTCAAATTGCCACGGCCTTCCAAGCAAAATATGGCAAGCTTGCATAGGAACAACATCACAAAGAACTTGATCATGGTAAGTACCAATTTTAAAGTGAACCAAAACTTGTTTTACCACTTTTACCTCCCCAGCATTATTCAACCATTGAAGCCTATATGGTTGTCGGTGCTTTTGAGTTGGAAGCTTCAACTTCTCCACCATGGTTGAACTTGCTACATTAGTGCAACTTCCTCCATCAACAGTGAGGCTGCACACTTTATCTTTGATTCGGCATCTAGTGTGAAAGATACACTTTCTTTGATTGGCCTCCTCCTTGGCTTGCACACTTAGAGCTCTCCTAGTAACAAAAGCAAAGTCACCCTTCTCGGGCTCAAGTGTGTTTTGCTCATCATCCTCCAAAGGTGGTGTCTCCTCCATGGCATCCTCTTCCTCGGATGTGATCTCACCATCATCTTTAAGAATCATCATCTTTTTGTTAGGACAATCTCTCATGTAGTGCCCCTTGCCTTTACACTTGAAGCATTCAATCTCCCTTGACTTGGGCACATCTTTGGGTGGCACCTTGGGTTTGTCTTGTTTAGGCCGAGACATGCCTGCCTTGGTAGCCTTCATTCTTGGCGTTGGTGCCTCCTTACTCCATGCTCCATTCCATGTGGAACTTCCCCCTTGGACCATCTTAGATGCCTTGGACCTTTTGATGATCCTCTCGGCCTTGGTAGCATGGTGAAGTAGATCCTCCATGTTAACATAAGGCATCATCTCCACTTTATTGGCAATCTCATGGTTAAGGCCATTGATGAATCTAGCAATGGTGGCCTCCTCATCTTCAATGATATTGGCTTGGCTTAATGTCATCTTCAAGTCTTATGGTAGTCATCCATACTCCTTTGGCCTTGCACAAGCCTTTGAAGTTTGAGGTGTTGATCTCTATAGTAGTAACTTGGAACAAATCTCCTCCTCATCATGACTTTAAGGGCTCTACATGTATTGATGGGTTCCTCCTCATTCCTTCTCCTAGAAGTGACAACCTGGTTCCACCATATAAGAGCATAATCAGTGAATTCAATAGTAGCCAATTTAACTTTCTTTTCCTCAAAATAGTGATGGCACTCAAACACCATCTCAATCTTTTGCTCCCACTCCCAATATGCATCTGGATCACTCCTCTTTTGGAAAGGTAGAATGGTAAGTTTGATGGAGCTTAGATTGTTGTCCTCTCTTGGCTCCCCCCTCATTGGAAGCCCATGGTCATGCAAATGTCCTTTTTCCTCCTCGGGTTCTTCTCTCCATGGACCTCTCCTTGGTTGCAAGATGGGATTTGGTCTCCTTAGCAACCTCAAATCAATGTCCTGAATCCTCCCCACAAGTTTATTGAGAGTTTCTTGAAGCTCTCCCATGGTCAGCTCTTCATTGTGTCTCACTTCCATCCTCCTATCCTCCTGGCCCTCCATACTCCTGAAATTTTAAAGATCCTCACAAACACTCTCCTCATGTGTTTCACTCAAAAAGATGAACACTCAAACACTCAATTTGTTAATGAAGATATTGCTATTCAAAGAGTTCTCAAGAGTTCTAAGAAAACTGTCTTCAAAGCACACAAGAAAACTTGAATTCTTAAAGAACTATTTTGACTCCAAAAGAGGTGGGCTAAACAAGCTTTAAAAAACACTAGGAAGCTCTTGCAATTGATCATCACAAGAACCACAAAGAAAGCTTTTTGACTAAAAAACAATGGGATAGGTTTTGGGGCTCAAAACTTTCAACACTTTGAGAAAACTTCTTTTTGCAAGCTCTTTTGTTCTTTCTCTTTCTTTTCTTTGTTCTTTCTTTTTGTTTTCTTTTCCTTCTTTTTTTTTATTTTTTTATTTTTTGCTTGCTGTTTTGATGCTAAAACAACTTTCTTCCTAAAGTTCCTTGCTGCCAAAGACAAAAATTCAGTTTTCTATTCGGCCAAAACAAGAAACCATTAAAACTTGCACAATTTGAAACAACTTTTTGATACCGAAACTTGCTGAAATTTGATCCTTTTTTTTTTTGGTTTTTTTTCTTGACTCTAGGATGATGGAAACAATGAAAACAAGAGAGATTAATATGGCTAGACACAAAACAGAAAGATAAGAAACAAACAAGAACAAATGAATTGAAACCGAGAACACTAGACAACACGGATTGACTTCTTTTTGTTGTTTTTGTGATTTTCGGACTTGAACAAGAATGGAATAAGAAGGATAGACCTGAAACAAAAAGAAAATGGATTAAAAAAGAGAAATAAAACATGAAATTACTGGACAAAATTGAAAGAAAAATGAAGAGAAACAAGAACACAACGATATGTCCTTCAATGGAACTTGTGGCTTTGATACCAACTAATGCGAACCCCTATGGTATAAAGACCATGAAATGCCCCCAAGATGAGATTCAAGCTCCACAAGACATCAAAAAGACTAGGTTTGAAACCCCCACCCCTAATCAACCTGTGATTAAAAATGAAATGTATAGAACTCCAAGAACACAAGCACACTTGTGCACCAAGGCAGTCCACCAAGAACCAAAGAGAAAACCTCTCTAAAGAGCAATATTATTTTGGCACAATCTATGTGTTTACATCCAGAATATGTGCCTTTATATAGGCCTAAACTAGGATAAAAATCTGGGCAAAATTTATAGCCCAAGTCACCTAGGAAACCTAGTTACAAAGGACTCAAGAAAACCTAGTCAAACTATGACTCCTAAACCTTCCTAACCTTGTTTAGTGTATGCAGCGCATGCCACTTGTCCTAAGCGACTTGAATTAATTCCATAGCCTAAATAAAATCCTAAATAATGTATCTAAATATGAATTACATGAAAATAAAATGCAAATACAAGATTAAACCCGAAAACCCCCAAATAGCCTTTTCGGGTGCATTTTTGGGTACTTTAGGGTTTTCACTTGTATCTTCAGCTCCAATCTTGAATCTTTGAGTTCCAATGGCATGAATCTTCCTCTTAGATGTGGAAAAGAGGTCTTGAATTGTTAGAGCTCAAAAATCCAGCTTGTAGACACAAAATTCAACAAGAACACTTAAGGGGGCTCAAATGGTGCACTTTGAATGGTGTCCTTGGTGTCCTTGCTTTGTGGGTTGTCTAAGCACTCTAGAACTGAGTACCAAGCATGTCCATCATTTCCATAAGGTGTCTTGAGAAATCCAGCAGCTCCTTGTGAAGTTCCATGTCCATTCTCCATGAAGAAACTTGAAACAAAGCCTTGTAGTGCACTTGAGAGCTCCTTAGCTTTCTTCCTTGTCATAGGTCCACTAGAAACCTTCAATGGGTCCTTGCCTTCTCCATGTGTGCCTTCCTTGATCATATCACCTATAAACCAAATGTATTTTTTGCTCAGCTAGGACTCTACCCAAATGGTTAGCTGCCCTCAAGAACTCTTCATTTTTTCCAGGAAAAGATCTACAAAATACACAAATATTTCAGAATTTGTGAGTTTAGGTTCCTTCCATTTCTATCCTTAACCCTATGAAAAATAAAAATATGAACATGTATTTATAGAGATGAAAAGATAATTCAATGATTACACCTACAGGAGTAGGTAGATTGTTGTTAGAAGAAAAAGAAAATTTTCAAAAATGACAGCTTGTATGTACAGTAGTTGTGACTGTGGCTCACATCTTTCACTGGTTTTACGTCTAGTAACGGATTCAACGCCTTCTAAAAGTCAGGGATTTGCTTCCTATGCAGTTTTCTTACAAACTGGCAAACAGGGTCTTTTAAAGTCAGATTCCCAAGACTATAATGTTCTCGTTCTCTATGAAAAGCCCTCCATAAACCAAGAATTTCATGTTACACTTTTCCACAAGAATCTGTTTCAAGAGCCAATCAGATATCATCCAAAGATTCCTGGCTATTCTTAATGAATTTTTTTTTATCTCCTCAATTATTATACATCATCCCTAAAGAACGACATTTAGTATCATAATTCCATCAACCGCAATTGTGATATACGTGTAACCTTTTTGCTATTCGCTTTTTGGCATAAGAGCTTTTGCCTAAGCTAGACATATGAGATACAAATGTATCTGGGGTTTTACCAGCCAAACGGGCCTTAGCTTCAATTAACCAACACACGTCGTTAGGAATGCCTTTGTGCATCAAAACTCTTAATCATTCACATTTAGCTTGATAAACCCGTTTAAGAACATTTATTGGGAGAGAAAGAAAGTATTTTCGCAAAGCAGAAAGAGTAAAATCCATTGGTGAGAAAAAATTGAGATATGAGAAAAAGAAATCAGTTGTTATGGGAAACTGAGATAATCGACTTGAGAGCCACAGAGTACCGTATCCACCACTTAACTGGGGAGAAATGAATCCTACTTTTTGATAATTTTCAAAAGCTTTACAGAATGCATGTGTGTCTTTGAACAAAAAAGGCCAGTAAAATTTAGACTACAAAATCTTTACAACTATTTTCTTTGACAAAAAATGTCCTCACATTTCAAAATGAGAAAATTCAATGACACTTTTTGCCTTATCCTTAGGTATACATCTCATAAATATCTGGTCAGGACAGTATTTGAAAAGACAAGAGTTATCCCAATAAATATTTGTCACCTCATGTAGAAATTTCTTCTTATCTTGGATACTCCATTGAGCAGGTATCTGTCCTATCACCAAAAAGTTATCAATATTAGCAAACCAAGGTACTGTAGTAATAGAGAATAAAAATTTGTCAGAAAAATAATAATTTATGGGTGCAGCCTCAATTGTTGAATTCGTTGTCAGTCTTGACAAATAGTCAGCGACAACATCTTTGGAGCCATTCTTATCCTTGACCATAGTGTTGAATTCTTGGGGCAATATGATCCAGTGTGATGTCCGGAGACATCTTCGCTGGAGGACATGGTGGTTTCTGGAGGGACTTCCTGAGGAGGAGAACGCCCGGAGTGGAGGTTTCCCAGGGAGTGGTACCTGAAGAGCCCAAAAGGAAAGGTTAGGAGGTCCCCGGGATGTTTTTCCGGGGAGGAGCCTCCGACCCAAGTTAGTTTTCTGAGAGGTGAAGGAAAGAGAGCACTTAAGGGTTTAGTGGCCTTGCCTGTTCGTATCCTCTCAACTGACTGACCAACCGTTTGCAAGGGGCTGCTCTTTGGTATTTATAGAAGTATCTGGCCCGTTCAGATTGTGACACGCGTTCGGTCAGATCTGCTGTGTACCTTTGGACATAGGGGACAAGTAGCTGTTTGTAGGCTCCCTCGAGCCTTGGTCCGAGATAGGTTATGACAAGGCCTGGGCGGCGTCGGCGTGTCAGAGCGTCGTTTGAGGTGACATGGTGCGTCTGTGGGCGATGTGTCAGAGGCTCCTTAAATGCTCCTGCCGTACTCCCGATGTCCTTTGGGCGAGGTCGTTCTCTGGGACGAACACCCTTCTTCGGGAGTTATGTTCGCAGTTCGGGGCGCTGCCTAGCTCGCAGGTTCCGCCTTCGGGAAATCCTCTCTTGCTTGCGGTAGCTGGTTCTTCTATCCCGAAGGCGATCCGTTTAATCCCCCGAGGGGGCTGTCTGCACCTTTGGAGCTCTCTGGGGTACTAGGCTAAATCCCGAGTTCGAGGCACTGGAATTCGCCTAGTCCGAGGTCAGTACTAGTGCCTCCCTCGGATGGTGCCAGGCTTCCCGAGCATGCTTTTGATAGGAGGTACGTTCTAGGAGAGGCGATAGTCCTTCGGCTATCACATGCCCCCCCTAGAAGCCGAAGTAGGGACTTTGGCTTTTGTCAGCTTTCGGAGGGTACCCTTCGGGGCTTTATGCATGGTACCTGTGCCGAAGATACACCTTCTGTCCGTAGACGTAGCACAGACTGTCTCTTGGTGTCTCCGAGGTAACCTATTTTCTGTAATCTTTGTAGGTCACTGAAACGTCTCGTCTCGTGACCAGGCGTGTCAGTCTGGGGCGGCGCGCTATTCGTCAGAAAGCGTGTTCCTTATTTGGCGTGGTTGCTGACACGTGGCACGCCGTCATTGGAGAGGGTTACATCGGTTACAGCGGGCGCGTCTTTTTATGCAGAATGGGCAATTATGGCGACGATTCGCCTTCGCACAGCACTTATGACGTCGATTCGCCTACCCTTCCTCGGTCTATATATACCCTTAATCCTTCATAACCCCCTTTTGCTTTTGCTTTTGCTTTTGCTCTCTTTTGTCTCTTCTCAACTGCCGCAGTGTTTTTCCTGCTCTCTTACGGCGGTGCTTTTTGACAGAGTGGTTTTCCGGCAATCATTTCACGACGGCGTCCTCAAATCCGGATTTTGGCAAAACGTTTGGTGGGTTTTAGCTTCCAGTTTCTTCTGTTTTTCCAAATTTTTTCTTCGAAATAGCTTTTTGCCTTTTCCCGAACTCGGTTTTTTGCCAGTCATGCCTATTCCCGAAAGCTGGGAACCCCTTCTTTCTCACCCCTGCTGCACCACTTCTGCAAAACTTAAAAAATGGAAAAAGAAGTTCTTCCTTCCTTCCTACGTCACTACGAGGTTGCCTCGTTCGGACCAATATAGCTTTTCAAACCGTAGTGACGAGGTTACTGTTTTCCGTGCCCAACTGAAGGCCGGACTTCGGTATCCTCCGCCGAAGATGGTTTGCGATTTCTGCGATTTCCATCGCATTGCCGTAAACCAACTTCCGCCGAACTCGTACTGCTATTTCAATGCTTTTATTTGTATGTGTGGTGTCTTCGGTATAGAGCCACACTTTGTCATTTTTCTGCAGTACTACAAGCTCTTCGTGATCCCAAAGGGTGGCTTCTATTTCATGCTACCTCGGGGGTCAGGGAGCAAAAAATACAAGTTCACCTTTGCCAACAAGGACAGCTGGCGAGGGTGGCAACAGAAATTCTTCTTTATGAAGAAGGAGGAGGCCTGGTCGTACGTCCCGACGAAGTGGGCTCAGGGAAAGCTCGTGATGGATGTCGTTGACCCGAAGATGCTGTTAACTCCCGAGTTAACACCCATTTTTGCGGACTTTGACAAGCGCATCCGAGCGGTCTCTGACTGGGATTCCGAGGTCCCACCGCGCCCCCTTTACCCCTTTCCAATTAACTGGAAGTTGATGACCGAAGAAGTCCTTCGGGAGTTGAAGGTGGTAAAGGAGCACGAAACGGACCTCGAGATGCCGGCTCCTGCCATTGCTGGGAAGGACTCCTGGCTGGTAAAACTTCTTCAGGAGGACATTACTTATGCCGATTTTTTCGAAAGTAAGTCATCTCCTAGTCCCCTTGTTTTAATTTCATCTTGGACTTACGCTGATGTTTTCTCTCTTTTTCAGAGATGGGCGACGATACTGCTGCCTATTACCGATCGCTTTTCGTCGGGCAAGCCGAGAAAGGTGAACAAACAAAGAAGGCTGCCTCCCGAAGACGGAAGGCGGCTGGCGGGGGGCCTCCGGCGGCCAAGCGATCGAAGAAGACCGTGCCCCCTCCTATGCCGGAGATTTCCGAGGAGGTGGGCGAGGAGCCCGAGGTAACCGTTGCTGCACCTTCGACCGAGGTCGGTGCAGATGTCGCTCCTTCAAGCCCTAATTCGGCGGCTCTTCTGGACGCTTTGGTGGAAGCCCCTTCTGCCGAAGATCGCCGCAAGAGGAAAGGGAAGGAGATTTCTTCTGAGGGGGCCCTGGATTCTGGCGACGACGTTGCCGAAGTGCCACCAGGTTTGATGCCTTAGACACTCAGTTTCTGAATTTTTTGGCAGCTACTTGTGTTTGACAATTTTTCTGCTTTTGTCGTGCAGAGGAGATTCTTCCTCCGGATTGGGTTGCCGAGCACGCCCGGAAGCGGGCCCTTCGGGATGCCCATATCCCGAAGGGGAAGATTCCGAAGGAGCCATTTTGGTCTTTTACGGAGGACATGGACATGTACTCCGAAGACTGCCCGCTCATGGCCAAGGAGATTGCAAAGGGGGTTCTTACTGAAGCTTCTTTCAGGGCCCTTGCGGGGGCTCATCCGGATGATGACTCCCTCGCCGCGAAGCTTTCCGAGCACGCCGCCCAGGTGTGTTTCTCACCTTGCCCTTTTCTTTTTTTTTTTTTTTTGTCTCTGATTTCTTCTAAGTATTTGCCTTTCCTTTTTTGCCTTGTCTCATTCTTGCCTCTGTTTTTCTGCAGCTGCTGGGATATGCCGGATTCCTCAGAGTTCGGGTGGCGAGGCAGGGGATGTACCGGGCCGCCGCTTCAAAGACTATAGAACAATACAAGACCCAGTGCTCGGACCTGCTCACTCGGAACACTCAGCTGGCCCAGACTTCGGCGTCAGAGATTGCTGCCCTTCGGGAGGAGTTTGCGAAGGAAAAAGAAGAACTTATAAAGGACTCCTCCCAGAAGATTTCCGACCTCGGCGGAAAAGTGGCGGAGCTGACTTCGGTTAATGAGGCACTTCAAAAGGAGAAGTCGGATTCTGCGGCTCTTCTGGCGAAGGCGGAGGCCGAGAAAGCCGCACTTCAAGCCGAGGTCGATTCTTCGAAGAAGGGGAAGGATGAGTCGAGGAAAAAGAAGGTGAAGGCGTTAAGGAAAAAGGTTGAAGACCTGGAGAAGGAGCTTAATGATCTTGGGGTCGAGAAGAGGAAATCCGACGAGATGACCAAAGTTGGTTTTCAAGACGGGTTTTGTCTCGTTCGTCATCAAGTTCTTCTGAGGTTTCCAGATCTCGACCTTTCTTTCCTGGAGGCCCTAAATATTCCTGAGGGACCTCGGTGGACTTGGTCCAAGCTCGAGCACTTGAACCTGCCTCAGACTCTTCCGGCGCGGGTGGTGGTGGAAAAGGATGCAGGGGCTAGTGGCTCCCGGGACGCCGAGAATCCCTAATTTATCTCAGGCCCCTTCTGCCTTCTTTTTCTCCTTCCTTGTACTCTTTCTTTCTTGGTAGTCCTTCTTCTTTGTAAACCGATCTTGTCTGTTAATAAAGACTTTTTTCTTTCCTGTAAGAAATTTTGGCTAAGTCTTTTTTTTTGTGAGATTGTTCATTCCTTTTTGCCCCGAACGCGTTTGCTCAAGAGACTTCGGAAGATTAGATCGGTTCTCTGTGAGCCTTTGTATTTAGAAATTCTCGCAAGGTTTTTCATTTCCTATTGTCCCGAACATGCTTGCTCGAGGGACTTCAGGAAATCACACCCATGCTTATTCTGGCGACCATCTTCGCGGAATTTTAGTATTTCTTTTGTTCAAGAATCTTTCTTTTCAGAAGCCCGTGTAGCTAGAAAATTTTTCTAACTTTGTACAATGTAAACCCTTTCGTCAAGATTCTAAGCATAGAACTTTTTCAAGGCATCTGAATGCCAAGTGTTTTTTAATTCCACGCCTTCGGCGTCACCGAGCTTGTACACCCCTCTTCGTACTTCGGCAAGAACCAGATAAGGTCCCTCCCAATTCGCGCGAAGTACGCCGTGTGATGGCCTCCGGGGTGCGAATTCCGCCTTTCGGAGAACGAGATCACCCTTTTTTATTCCTTTTGGCCTAGCTCGCAAGTTTATAGCGGCGGCCACTCTTTGCTGGAAAGCTTTCCTTCTTAGTTCCGCTATTTCTCTATGTTCGCCGACGAGGTCGAGCTTGGTTCTTAAGCCGAGGTCATTTCCACTTTCATCAAATACCTGCACTCGTATTGATGGTCGCACTACCTCTATTGGGATCAAGGCCTCCGTACCGAAGACGAGCGAGAAAGGAGTTTCCCCTGTAGCCCTTCGGGGCGTTGTTCGGTAGCTCCATAGTACGCTTTGGAGTTCTCCTGGCCATTTCCCTTTTGCCTCCCCCAGTCTCTTTTTCAGACCATCTTTTATGGTCCTGTTAGATACTTCCACCTGCCCATTGCTTTGGGGGTGAGCTACCGGGGCGAAGTGCATCTTTGTTCCGAGGTTGCTGATAAACTCTTGGAACCCTTTGTCTATGAACTGGGATCCGTTATCAGCCACTAGTACCCTCGGTATGCCGAATCTGCATACTATGTTTTTCCACACGAACTTGTGCACTTCTCTTGCCGAGATAGTCGTCAAAGGTTCTGCCTCGACCCATTTAGAGAAATAGTCTACTGCGACTACGCAGAACTTCACGCCCCCAGGCGCTGTCGGGAGCGGCCCGATAAGGTCTATGCCCCAAACTGCGAAGGGCCAGGGATAGTTTGCCGAAGTCACCAGCTCCGAGGGTGTTCTCTGGATTTTTGCATGTCTTTGGCAATTACCACATTTCTGGACGAACCGCCTAGCGTCTTTCCTCAGGGTAGGCCAAAAGTATCCTTGGCGAAGTATCACCGCTGCCAGGGCGTCGGTTCCGATGTGCGAACCACAAGCGCCTTCGTGAACTTCTTGGAGGATTATTTCAATATCCTCTTCGCCAACACACCTCTGTAGCGGATTTGCATATCCCTGCCGATATAGCTCTTCTCCAATCAGAAAGAAACGACCGGAGCGTTTCCGCACTTTTGCTGCTTCATTGGGGTCTTCGGGGAGCGTATTGGTTTCGAGATATGTTCTTATTGGGTCTTTCCAGCTTCTTCCTGAAGTCATTATGCTCAGCACTGTAATGCTCGGCTGGCTTAGCACCTCAGTATATGCTTTTGATTTTTCCAATTCATCTGCCTCAGCGTTATGTCTGCGAGGCACGCTCTCGATTCGCACGGTGTCGAATTCTCGAATAAGCTTCGTTACTAATTCATGGTATTTTGCCAGTGTTGGATCCTTCACCCCGTAGTCCCCTGCTGTTTGCCGAACTACTAGCTGGGAATCGCTATGGGCTTTCAAGTTTCTAACACCAATTTTTCTGGCCAGGCGCAAGCCCGCTATGAGAGCTTCATAGTCAGCCATATTGTTGGTGACATTGAAGCTGAACTTAATGGCCTTCATTACTTCTAGGCCTTCGGGGCCTCTGATGATCACCTGTCACACCTCACTCAGGCCCTAGCCTAGAAGTCCCTAAACTAGCTCACAATCCCCATTGTACAATTTAGGTTCTAGCTCTCGGCCAAGCAAGCAATGGCAACTTTTAAGTCTTATTTTCTTCAGTTATGTGGCCTGGGAGGTGGCCCAGGAGGCTTTAGTAAAGTTCCATTAATTTCTTGCAGCAAGGGCAAGGCCCAAACCCTTAACTTGCTCCACAAGTAAGGATTCAATGTATTTCCTGCACTACAAGCAAGGTAACACTTAATGCAATTTAAGTGCATACATGGTGTGCATCAAGTGTACTAACTATATGGCAACCAAGAAGCCCACAAGGTTTAGTTTAAGTTTTGAAAACCACATACAAAATGTACATGATGCTCTCGGCCAATTAAGGTACATGTAAGGATGCACAACATTTTCATGAAACAAGGCCCATACTATCACATAAAAGTGCCAAACCTTGGCCCATAACTATCATACATAAGCAAGCATAATGCCATCCATAATCCATACATAACTTGGCATACAAAACCCATGAAAACATCACAAGTCTAGGTGTTAAAGACTACACATATTAACACAAAAAGAGTAGTCTACCTAGCAACCATAACATGGCTACACATGCCATGAAACCAAAAGTATTTATGCCAAGTTAATACATGCCGAGACTCCTAATGGTCAAACATGACCTTAAGTATGCCATACAAGAGTACACACTGCAACACCAACCCAATGGCTTGGTTCATGGTCATGAAGGAAAACACTATGATCAAAGCTACAGTCCAGGTATCCATAGCTCTCCTAGACAAGTCTCCAACTACTGCCTGCAAACTTCCACTATAAGTCTCGGCCAATAATAGAATAAGACTTGCAAATGAATCAAAGTGCTAAGCCAAGCACACATTGGCACATACCTTGCAAAGCAAGCAAATATAAACACTAAGCACACACACAAGCAGCTTAGTCCTACTCAGGCCGAATGTCCTTGCCTAAAAAAAATAAAGTTGGGCAGTGAGCATATAACTCAGTAGGATTCACTCAAAACATACACAACTCATATTGAGTCTATTTAGTTAAGCTGAGTGAGCACTCAAAGCTTAACCTCCCTTTTTGTTAGCTCAACCTGCAAAACAAACACCAAGACAAGAAAAACATGCATATACATATACAAGGTAGTTTAATGAGTCAAATAGTTCATAAGGGGGTTAGCAAGCACAAAAAATCACCAAAGCACACAAGTACACACACACACTCCACAATGTTGCTCTCGGCCATATAAGCCATACATGTACCCATGTGCATTTCTTGCACACAAATCTTACCAATACACCATTTCCATTTGGAGCTCCCAAAATGCCAAGCAAATAGGCCACATTCACTTGCATTTCTAGTACATGTACCATAGTTAATTAGCTAATCAACATTACACCAAAGTGTAACCAATACGCCCAACAAGCAACTAAGATCACATGGCAGATTTTAACCATCACTTAGCTACTCTAAACACTTGAACCATGGAACATTACCAAGCAATATCAAGTGTTAGTGAACCCTACCTTAATAGCTCTCGGTTTCAAGCCAACTTTAAGTATCCAAGTGTTCCTCAACCTCAATGCCTAGCATAATATCACATAGGCATCATCAACACACAATCATGGATTAAACTACCATGTCTCATATGAAGAACACTAAGATACACACACTTATGCTCTCGGCCAAAAACTCAATTTCACATATATGTGTCACTCATCATTCCAACACACCACATGATATTCTAATCATCAATAAATATCATCTATGGCCTTAATTCCAATTAACCAAGTGAAACACACTATTCCACTTTATTTCAAGCTCTCGGCCAAAATTGCCCATCTCACATAACAATGTTTCTCATCAACTCAATCCATTATATAATCACCAAAGCATTATTAAACATCATCCATGGCATCATTACCATGTAACCAAGTGGAATGTACTATGTTACCATAAATTAGGCTCTCGGCCAAAGTACACATTTTCACATAATAATGTTCTTTAACATTCCAAGCTAACACATGTTCATCAAGCCACCAATTAACATTACTCATGGCATCAATGCCATGCTACCAATTAAAGGACACTTAACACATGAATCCAAGGTCTCGGCCATAGTGCCCATTCACACACATCAATGTTCTCCATCATTCCAATCCAACATATGATCATCAAATCATCAACCAACATCACTCATGGCATCAATGCCATGTAAACACAAGAAGAACATGATTTACCTTGAATCCAACTTTCGGCCAACACACTAAATTTCACAATCTTGGTGTTCTTCACTCCAACAACCTAACACAAGGTTAAATAATCATTAACAAGCATCACACATGGATTAATTTCCATGAATTCCAAGAAGAACACCAAGAACACTTGTTCATCATATTCGGCCAACATTTCATTTTCAAACCAAGACTTTTCTTGCTTAATTAGCTCAATCCCACTTCAATTGAGCATCTAAATCTCTTGTTCATGGAAGATTACAATGTATTCAAGAGGGTAACAAGGATTACCTCAAAACCCTAGCTCAATAGACTCGGCCTTCCTTCAAACTTGAAGAACAACACTTGAATCCAAGCTAGCAATGGCCGAAACACACTCCTCCAAGCTTGAATCCTCCAATGCTCACAAGTCTTCTTGGATTTCAAGGCCAATTTGTGAAGGAACTCAAGAGCAAGCTCGGTCAAGACAAGGTAAGGCAAGCCCGAAAATGAAGTGTAAATGGCTTTGGTTGTTTCGGCCGAATGTACTTAAGTCTTAGTTAGTCATAATGCCAACTTTGGCCTCCCACAATTTTGCATGGTGCAAAGTAGTCTTCCAAGCCCATATAAGTCCAATGCCGCCCTTAAACTTGTGGTTAAATGGACACTCAAGTCCAATCTTGGCTCATTATGCCAAGCACATGATAAACACAAGTACCAAGAGTCACTAAAATCTCCCATGCATAACCGGCCATGTAACTAAGCCAAAGACTAGTTAGCTTAACTAGTAACTAGTGAATAGTACACTTAGTGGTAGACAAGAATTTGACTAGTAATCATTGTTGTCTCCCAAAATTGGGCTAGTCTTGCACTAGTCACCACAAAAGTTTTGCATGGCCGAAATACCCATCTAAATTTTGATAGTCTTAATTGTACCACTCATTTAAGTGTACAATTTAGTCCCCTTTCTCTGTTTTCTGTCAGCTTTCCCATAGTACATTTTATATGTGCAATTAAGTCCTGAAAGTCTCCAGTTTTGCACATAAGTCACTGTACTAGTCTCCATGAGCCTCTCTTACTTCCCCTTTCTATTTCCTCTCATCTTCTTTGGTTTTTAGGAGGTGGGTACACATTGATATTGACATTGGCTGAACTTAGGCCAAGCACTTAGGAGGGGCCTAACATGATCACCCCTGCTCCTTGGTGCTCGGCGCCCGAGGCACCATCAACGTACAAGGCCCATTCTGGCTCATTTTCGTCGGGACTTGGGTGGCTGTCCTCGGTAATGGGGACCTCGGCAATGAAATCTGCCAAGGCTTGAGCTTTTATGGCTTTCCGAGGTTCATAAGTGATGTCGTGTTCGCCAAGCTCTATACACCATTTGGAGAGCCTTCCCGAATGGTCAACCTTCTTCATGACGTCCCGCAGGGGTAAACTACTTCGGACGATGATGGGGTGAGCCTGAAAATATGGTCGTAGCCTTCTTCCTGCCAGGACCAAGGCATATATAGCTTTCTGTAACAAAGGATACCTGATTTCGGCGCCATGCAGGGACTTGCTCACATAGTAGACTGGCCACTGCTTCGCCCCTTCCTCTTTCACAAGGACTGAGCTTACTGCTTTTTCTGTGACGGCGAGGTACAACACAAGAGGTTCTCTTTCGCGGGGCTGTCGCAAAGTGGGCAGGCGAGCCAAGTAGATTTTGAGTTCTTCCCAAGCTTTTTGGCAGTCCTCATTCCAAGGACGATCATTACTCCCGAGGTCGTCCTCCCTTTTTGCTGCCTTAGTGAGGACTTTGAAGAATGCTCGACACCGGTCTCCATATCTGGAAATAAATCTGCTAAGGGAGGTTATTCTTCCAGCAAGTCTCTGCACATCTTTTATTGTGGCAGGAGTTCGGAATTCCAACAGAGCCTTAATTTTTTCTGGGTTAGCATCAATGCCTCTTTCTGATACCATGTACCCAAGGAACTTTCCCGAAGTTACCCCGAAGGTGCACTTCTCGGGGTTAAGGCGAATTCCGAAGGTCCTGAGCTGGTGAAAAGTCTCCCTTAGGTCTGTGACATGGTCAACAGGCAGCTTGCTTTTGACTATCATGTCATCTACGTAGACTTCCATGTTCCTCCCTATTTGGTCATTAAAGACCTTGCTCATCAACCTCTGGTAGGTGGCTCCTGCGTTTTTGAGCCCGAAGGGCATCCTGGTGTAACAGTACGTCCCCCCCTCGGTGATGAAGGCTGTTTTTTCTTCGTCTTCGGGGTCCATCTTTATTTGATGGTAGCCGCTGAAGGCGTCTAGGAAACTTAGGAGCCCGTATTCGGCAGTTGAATCTACCAGTTGATCTATTGGCGGGAGAGGATATGAATCTTTTGGGCAAGCATCGTTCAGGTTTCTGAAGTCGATGCACATCCGAAGTTTGTTGCTTCCTTCTTTTGTGGCGATCACCACATTGCTTAGCCATTCGGGGTACTTGACCTCCCTGATTACATCTGCCTCCAATAAACGTTGGACTTCGGTTTTGACGAAGTCATTTTTATGGGCTGAGATGCCCCGTTTCTTTTGCCGGACAGGCTTTGCTTCCGGACTTACTTTGAGGCTATGTTGTACTACGCGCGGATTTACCCCCGGCATGTCTTTCGGCGAGTAGGCGAACAGGTCTTTATTCATTACCAGAAAGGATACAAGTTTTTTCTTATCTCCTTCGGACAAGTTTTTCCCTATTCGGGTACTTCGTCCTGGGATAAGTTCCACTTCTTCCATTTCTACCTTGCCAGAATCTTCTTTCTCGCCATTTTTTGACTTTGAAGCCCCTGCTTCTACAGCTTGTGTGGAATTGTTTGCTGGGGCTTTTCGGGCTTTGACGAACACCTTTCTTACTTCGCCCTGATCTATGAAGATTTCTGCGTCTCCTTCCTTGGTGGCGAAAGTGACAGTCAAATATCTCACGTCAGGGCGAATGTGCAGATTTCCCTGCGTCTGCCTTCCAAGGATGGCGTTGTATGATGAGGGGACATCCATGACGATGAACCTCGCCATTGTCGAGGCAAACAACTCAGCTGGTCCTTTGACCGAAGTCCCTCTCATCATTAATGGAAGGTCGATCCATCCGAGGACGGGTAACTCGGACGGTCCTACCCCGAAGGTCGGTGAAGTGACAGGCCTGAGATCACTGATGGATATGCCCAAGCTCGGCAGCAGTTGTGAAAATAGGACGTCAGCGTTTGATCCGTCATCAAGTAATACCCTTTTGACATCCCAGTTTCCAATTCTTGCCATGATCAGGAGTGGATCGTCGTGAGGGAAGACGACTGTGGAACCATCTTTTCGGGATAGCTTCTTCGCCGGACTTTGATAGTCCATGACAGCTATTTCCCTGGCCTTCCTTTTTCTTTCCGAGGATGGGAGCCCCGTCGTGATTGTTTGTATGACTCCCGCAGGGGGTGGAGGGCGCCTCTTCGGACTTCGGTTTCTCCGCCTGTCGGAGTCGTAGTCCTCATCTTCTACCTTTCCTTCCTCCTCTTTCCTCCCCTTCGGGGAAGGCAACCGTAGGTACCGCCGAAGTTGGCCTTGTTTTATCAGCGATTCAATATACTTCTTCAGCTGGAAGCAATCCTCAGTGTCGTGGCCATGATCGCGATGAAATTGGCAGAACTTCTTCATGTTTTTTCTATTTTCAGCGGTCATGGCCCTTGGCCTCTGAACTTGTGTTCCCTGCCTCTCCAGAGTCATGAGGATGTTGGTCCTCGTGGTGTTCAGCGCTGTGAAGTTCGGGGGTTTCCTTCCTCGCATTCTCCGGGGTCGGGGTGGCTGGTCGGTCGGATAGCGTGCCTGCTGGCTGGACCCCTCGCCACGGGTGTGCTCGGGCCTGGGTCCGCCCATTCTTAGTTCTTCGGCCGTCATGTGCTGTTCGGCCCGTCGGTAGAATTCGCCCAGTGTGTCTGGAGGGTCCTTGGAGAATTCGTAGAAGAGTTGGGAATCCCTCCGAAGGCCCCTTGTCATGGCGAGGATGCGTATTTCGGGCCGAAAGTCTGGAACACTTAAAGCCTCTCTGTTGAACCTCTCGACATAGTCGCGTATAGTTTCTCCGCTTCTTTGCGCTATGTCGAACATTTGAACGGGCATCTTCGCCGTCGGGCGACTCCCGATGAACTGTTGGGTGAAGGCTGTTGATAACTCCTGGAATTTTCCGATGATTCCTGGAGCCAAGGAGTTGTACCACGCGGTTGCTGGCCCGGAGAGGGTGACCTCGAAGCACTTGCACAAGGTGGCGTCGTCCGCACCGTGCATCATCATGCTGCGTCTGTACTTCGTCAGGTGGGCCTGTGGGTCGGTCCAACCATCGTACGTCTCTAGCCGAGGTACCCTGAAGTCACCTGGCATAGCTGCCTCGACCACAGCTCGGGTGAAAGGAGACTGATCCCCACAAAAAGACTCAGACAGTCTGGCCCAAACTGGCTTGCGAGCCACCTGCCTCTCGACTTGGTCCAGCCTTGCCAATATTTTCTCCATGAGGGCGGCGGCGCTAGGTTCTTCCTCAGGTGGAGGAGATTGACGGCGCCTTTTCGGAGAATGGCTTCGTCGTCGGGGAGAGGGTGACCTCGTCTCGGGCAAAGGGCTCCTTCGGCGTCAAATTTTGGGTTGGTTGGGCCCCGTTTGCCCCAGAAGGCGTGCCCCGAGGGGCATATTTTCTGTTGAAGACTCCTCACGTGGGTCTTCACTCCCCGAACTGCGGCGGACTGCTTTGGGGCTCTTTTCCCGAGGGCGTACCGGTGAAGGAGACCTTTGGGTTTGAGCTTGTTGTGGCCATCTTCTGTCTATCTGTTGTGTCATCTCAGCCACAACAGAGCGTTGGAAGTCACGGAGGAAGCTCATGGTTATGACCAGAGGACGTTCTTCCTCGGGCGTGGAAGTCCCTGGAAGAGTTTGCTCAGCAGCCGGTTGGACTTCAGGCGCGGACGGGGACTTCGGGAGTCCTTTGTCCTTAGAACGCCGAGTCTCAACGACGGCAACCTGAGGGTGGGTTCCCACAGACGGCGCCAAATGATGTCCGGAGACATCTTCGCTGGAGGACATGGTGGTTTCTGGAGGGACTTCCTGAGGAGGAGAACGCCCGGAGTGGAGGTTTCCCAGGGAGTGGTACCTGAAGAGCCCAAAAGGAAAGGTTAGGAGGTCCCCGGGATGTTTTTCCGGGGAGGAGCCTCCGACGCCCAAGTTAGTTTTCTGAGAGGTGAAGGAAAGAGAGCACTCAAGGGTTTAGTGGCCTTGCCTGTTCGTATCCTCTCAACTGACTGACCAACCGTTTGCAAGGGGCTGCTCTTTGGTATTTATAGAAGTGTCTGGCCCGTTCAGATCGTGACACGTGTTCGGTCAGATCTGCTGTGTACCTTTGGACACAGGGGACAAGTAGCTGTTTGTAGGCTCCCTCGAGCCTTGGTCCGAGACAGGTTGTGACAAGGCCTGGGCGGCGTCGGCGTGTCAGAGCGTCGTTTGAGGTGACATGGTGCGTCTGTGGGCGATGTGTCAGAGGCTCCTTAAATGCTCCTGCCGTACTCCCGATGTCCTTTGGGCGAGGTCGTTCTCTGGGACGAACACCCTTCTTCGGGAGTTATGTTCGCCGTTCGGGGTGCTGCCTAGCTCGCAGGTTCCGCCTTCGGAAAATCCTCTCCTGCTTGCGGTAGCTGGTTCTTCTATCCCGAAGGCGATCCGTTTAATCCCCCGAGGGGGCTGTCTGCACCTTTGGAGCT
Organism: Aquilaria sinensis; assembly: GCA_005392925.1. NCBI lineage: Eukaryota > Viridiplantae > Streptophyta > Magnoliopsida > Malvales > Thymelaeaceae > Aquilaria > Aquilaria sinensis. The sequence goes on along the minus strand of SMDT01000888.1, from coordinate 11,204 downwards.
CTCTGGGGTACTAGGCTAAATCCCGAGTCCGAGGCACTGGAATTCGCCAAGTCCGAGGTCAGTACTAGTGCCTCCCTCGGATGGTGCCAGGCTTCCCGAGCATGCTTTTGATAGGAGGTACGTTCTAGGAGAGGCGATAGTCCTTCGGCTATCACAGTGTATCAGCCTTGATTTAACATTTTTCTCTGACATTAGGTACTTCAATTGTTTGGGTAAAAGCTTCAACTCAATTGTGTGAATTTTATTTTTCTCTTCAATTTTCGGTTTCCAACATGTGTTTCCCTTCACCTGTGAAGAATCAAGTAATGCACATATGTTAAAAGTATCCTGATCCATTTGCATACTTGATTCAAATAAATTAACTAAACATTTTTCAAGAGGACCTGAAATACTCCCTTCTTGAATATAGTTTTCCACAATTTCACCAATGATGCAGACATCTTCACTTTCATGTTCTTTTTCAGGAGGTTGGTTAAGTAAATTGAAAATATTTAGCTCTAATATCATATTTCTAAATGACAACTTCATCAGTCCATTCTTGCAATTAATCAAAGCATTAGATGTTGCTAAAAATGGACGTCCCAAAATAACAGGTATTGAATTTTTAATTTACACTGGCGGTGTGTCCAAAACAATAAAATCTACAGGATATATAAATTTATCTACTTGGACTAACACATCTTCAATGACTCCTCTAGGCACTTTCACTGATCTGTGAGCAAGCAAAAGAGTTACTTCGGTTGGTTTTAACTCACCCAAATTTAGTTTTTGGTAAACTGAATATGGAAGTAAGATTACACTAGCCCCAAGATCAAGTAATCCTTGCTCAATTTTATGTTCTCCAATGAAACATGAAATTGTTGGACAACCAGGATCCTTGTATTTCAAAGTAGTGTTATTTTGAATAACAGAACTTACCTGCTCGGCCAAGAAGGCTTTCTTTTTCACATTCAATTTTCTTTTAACAGTGCATAAATCCTTAAAAAATTTGGCATAAGAAGGTACTTGTTTAATCACATCCAACAAAGGGATATTGATATGTACCTGCTTGAAAATATCAAGAATTTCAGGATTCTTATTCACCTTATTAGCAACAATTAATGCCTGAGGAAATGGAGGTGCAGGTGGAGATTCAACTTCTTCTTCGCTTGGTGTAGGCACAACCCCTTCTTTACTCTTAGAAGTTGACTCATCGTCTCCTTCACAAGGATCAGGAATGGATTTTTTAACAACCTTACCGTTGCGAAGTGTAATGATTGACTTCACTTGATCCATATTTTGACCTTTGGGATTTGGTTGTGGTTGTGAAGAAAATTTCCCTTTCTCCTGAGTGTTGAGTGCAGATGCAATTTTTGCAAGAGTATCTTTCATATCAATCATGGTTTGACTTGTTTGAGCATTGATACTCTCTTGTTTCTCAATGAATGAATGCAATGCATCTTCAAAATTTTTCCTAAAAGGAGGAACATATGGTGCATACCCTTGAGATTGTCAAAAATTTTGTTGGGTGTGCAAAGGTGGTTGTGACGGTTGAGCATGATTATCATTTCTCCAACTGAAATTTGGATGATTCCTCCAACCAGGATTGTAAGTTTACGAGTATGGATTTTGGGTTGGCTTCTTGAAGTTCTTTAATACATTGACTTGTTTATGGAAACATTCTTTGAAAAAGGGCAAGGTTGGGCAATTGCTAGTGGGATAGTCATTGGTCTCACAAATGTGACAAATAATTTTTTCAACAGATTTTAATTAAGCAATTTTCTTCATTTCTAAAGCTTCAACTTTTCTAGCTAGAGATGCGAATTTTGTTTGAAGGTTATTATCTTCCTTAAGATGATATATGCCTCCACTAGATGCAAGAGTTTGAGTCTTACCTGGGGCCTCATAAGTACCAGTAGTGTCCCAATTCTGTGCATTTTCTGCTAGCAAGTCTAGGTAATTCATTGCCTCATTAGGATCCTTATCCTCAAATGTTCCATTACACATCATTTCTACCATTTGTCTTTCCCTAGTTTTCAATCGTTCATAAAAATGTGAGACTAATCTCCAAGTTTCAAAATCATGGTGTAGGCATGTGTTAAGTAAATCTTTGTATCTATCCCAACATTGGTAAAAAGTTTCTCCTGGTTTTTGTGTGAAAGTCGTGATTTGCCTTCTGAAAGAATTTGTTCTATGGGTAGGAAAAAAATTTTCAAAAATTGTTGTTGCAGTTCATCCCATGAATTAACGAAACCTGACCTAAGATTCTGTAGCCAAGTTTTAGCTTTATCTTTTAAAGAAAAAGGAAAAAGCTTAAGCCTGATGGTGTTCATGCTACAGTTTAGGTTGTTATATGTGTGACAAACTTCTTCAAATTCTTTCAAATGCAAGTAAGGATTTTCGGAATCAAAGCCATGAAAATTTGTAAGGATTTTCGGAATCAAAGCCATGAAAATTTGGTAAAAGTTGAATAATACCTGGCTTAAAGTTGAATTGACATGCATCAGCAGGAAAAATTAAACCTGATGGAGTGCTATTTCTTATGGGGTTCATGTGTTCTCTAAGTGTCCTAGGTCGATCTTGGTCATTATATAGAGAATGGTTATCTTCTTGTTTATTAATGTGTTCAGCCATGTTTGAAGAAGATAAAGATTCTCTTACCAGTCTACCACTTGATGTACGTGACCAAGCTTTCATACAATAACAAAATAACAACAAGAAAAACAAATATTAATAACAAGTTAGGTAGGAGGCTCAACCTTCCATACAATAATAATAAGAAAACTAAATAAAAAAAAGCAATATGAACAAAAAATAAAATATAGGAGGCTCAGCCTGCCATTCAACAATAAAAAAAACAAAAAATAAATAGAAAATAAAATGTAGGAGGCTTAGCCTGCCATATAAAGAACAAAACAAAAAATAAAATAAAATAAAATAAAAAGAAGAAAAAGAAAAAAAATTAAACTTGTACTCTAATTTTACTTCCTCGGCAACAGTGCAAAAAACTTGCTGCACTCTAGCAATTGTAACCCAAGTGTAGGTTGTCACAAGTAATAAAATCTCGGGAATCTGCAACTTCTTTTAATTTTTTGGCCATCCTTGACATTAGATCAACTCTTCCTCAAAGCATAGAATTTGTAGATCACCTCTTTACCTTCGAATCAATAGCTTGCTCATTCAAATCGAACATCCGTAGCTCAAGTTATGATTTTTCTATTGAAACTGCTCTTCAGCACACGAAATAACGAAGGGTCTCATCTATAATCAGATTTTGACAATGAAAATGATCAAACTAGCTTGCGGAATGAAGCAGAGTTGAAGATCTATGTGTTGGCTTTCAGATGAATTTGGAAGCACTCAGTTCCGATGCCTACAGCTCCAAATATGATTTTTTCTCATGAAGGGCCGCCAAGTGATGATTTTTACCTACATAAAAAATAATTATTTAATATATATATTTTTAATATTAATGAATAGTAAACTGCTTATGTACAGTGAATACGTGTATGAATAGTGAAATACGCATGTGAACAGTAGTTGATGAATAGTAAAAGTGCGTATGAATAGTAAAAATGCATGAATAGTAACCCGGTAGAAAAATGCTCAGAATGTAGAAATTAATCATACTCAAAGTGTATAATGATAATTTAAATCCTTAATAACAATACACTTATGAGTATTCATCACATAGTTTAGCTAGAAAATCATAATGCTTATAGCATACATAGCCCTTACATAGCACCTATGTTCCCTTGGCTCTAAGCCATCGCCTAGGGCAATTTCTTCCCCAAGAAAACTCATAAGAGAATCTAAATTTCAAGATAAAGAACATGTTTGGAACCTTTACCAAGCACACATAGGAACTAGTTCCTCAATCAAGCATTCCACACATAAAACCCATGAAGTCACCTAACATATCACCAAGTTTCCATGTTCGGCCAACATCTAGTTTCCATAGGACTTGCTTACAGCTATCATAGCCTTTCTTCTTAGTATTTCTTGTACATTCTACCGTATTAAATTGCCTAGAAACAGCCTTTTACTCGGCCAACAAGCCCAAGAGGTGGAAAGGGTTCAATCCGGCTATGCAAGGTGGACTAGTCAAGTCTTAACCTCTTATTGAGGCATTTAGTTTGCTTGATTGTTTGGTCAACCTTTTTAGCCTAGTTTGTGTTTTATTTTCAATATGACTTTACCTATTAATTTGGCCAAATAAGGCCTTAAACATCCATATAGACACATAAACCCTTTAAGGGCACTAATGGTGCTCCTCCATTTCTTATGTAATCTTTGCTCTTATTTTTTTTTTATTTTACAGCCCCATGTCTCATTCTCACTCAGGCACTTATGCCTTATGAGGTTTCTTTAAGGACACATTGCCTTATACCTTTCATTTACATAAGTGCACATGTGTGTGCACCTGTGACCAACCAAGTGCCCCTGCTTAGTGCATCGTGGTGCCCCTGGTTTTCTTCACCAAGTTTTCCTTGGTTCAAACTGACCTTTCTTTATGCCCTTATTGGCATTTAACTCTGCCATCTTGCCCTTCAGAACCTAGCACTAACACACACATGCCCACAAAGTGCTCTCGTGGGCACTTAGAATTTATTTGCCTTTCTTTGCCATTTAAAAGACTTATGTGCTACTTATGTACACTTTATGTAGTTTTTGTGCATAGCCCATGGCCTATACAAGCCGTAGGCATCAGTCCAAATTTTCCGAGTCACTTATGTTAGGGTTAGGACCTTCTACATCATAGGTCTCCTCATTCAATCATCTAGCTTACATTTTTCATGTAGCAGTCAAATCAAATGACTCTATGAAATTACATCAATACTTCCACATATTTATAGGTTGCATAGGAGACAACTCTATTTTTTCCCCTAGGGAATCTTTAGAATTACCATTGCTTAGCTTTCAATTTTCCTTTGACCATCAAATGAAATGTGAATAACCCATCATTCTCTCTTTCAAATAGGGTGGTTTCTGGTTCTATCGATGCTTGAAAAAGTTTTGTCTTCTTTATACTACTATTTTTCTAGAGTTAATAATTCTAGATGAAGAACTATTGAACTCAATCACTAGCTGCCATTCTTCTTCAGTTTTCTGTTGAGGTCTATCTTGTAGCCATACTCAAATTGGATTAGTGATCAATTTCTAGGTTTCGTCGTAAACCTAATTGGTTACTCCCAATTACGTAAATCAATAGTTCAAACCGCACTCAAAGGTAGGGCATTTCCCATTTTGATAGGAACTTCTGTACCAGAAACAATGGTATCTCCAATTATAGCCCCTCTGGGATGTAAAATATATCTCTTCTCACCATCCCCATAGTGTATGAGACAAATGTATGCATTTCGATTAGGGTCGTATTCTATGGTTACGATTCTACCATATATGTCTCTTTCATTTCGTCGAAAATCGATTTTACGGTATAAACGCTTATGACCTCCCCCTCTATGCCTTGCGGTAATGATTCCTCTGACATTATGTCCTTTGTTGTAATGATGTTATCCATAGATCAAACAATTTCATGGATTAGATTTCACTTGATCATCTATGGCTCCATTATGTGTGCTTAGGGTAGAAGTCTATATAAATGTATTCTATGCTATTAAATATTTTGATTTAATTTATTTTCTTTCTAAGAGGTGGCTTAGAATAACTTAGTAGAAGCGTAATGATCATACGCTTGTAATGCATTGTATGTCCCATAATGGGTCCCATTCTTCTACCCTTTCCGGGGAGTCGATGACTATTCATAGCTATTACCTTGACACCAAAGAAGAGTTCGACCCAATGCTTGATTTCTGTCCTAGTTGATCCTGATTCGACATTAGAAGTATATTGATTTTTCGCCAATAACCGAATAGTTTTTTTTGTAAGTACTGTATATTTGATTTTATCCATAAATTGATTTTCTTCCCTATAAGTTCTAGTCTCAATAAGAATGCTAGTTTTGTTCTTACTATTCATATGTTATGATATGAATTTACGACACCAATTCATTATTTATAGATGATGAGATTCCATTGATATAGAGCCAATTCCAATAGACTTATTGGACGGTCCTATTAGTGTGCTTCCAAGAAAAATTGAACCTGTGAATTCACCACTATGAGTTAGGCACTTTAATCGTTCAGCCTTGGATGCATAACAGGGATCTTCATACATGGTGAATAACCAAATTCTAATTGAAATGAAATCTTTAGGATAAATAAATGCAATTTAAATCATGGAATAATCTTATAATTTTAATTATCATGGAATAAATAAGAATCATAGAATTATATTATCATCTATAAATCTCATAAAAAAATCTCATACATAAATATCATATTATGAAGTCAAATTTTTATATCTAGTAAAGAGGTGTGCAAAGATGAAGAAGCGTCAACTCAAATTCTGTATTTTTTAATTATGAGAGAAATTGAGAGAGATCAAGAATTTTTACTTTTTATTAGATTCATGGACCCAATTCAATTCAGTGGGATCTTTCATTAACATTTTTTTCCACCAAGAACGTTTTCTAAAACTCTTGGACCCCCGAATTTGGGCTATCCTACTTTCACGCAATTCACAGGGTTCAACAAGCAATCGATATTTCACGATCAAGGGTGTAGTACATTTCACGATCAAGGGTGTAGTACTATTTGTAGTAGCGGTCCTTATATATCGTATTAACAATCGAAATATGGTCGAAAGAAAAAATCTCTATTTGACAGGGCTTCTTCCTATACTTATGAATCCCATTGGACCTGGACCCAGAAAATGATAGATTGGAAGAATCTTTTGGGTCTTCCAATGTCAATAAGTTGACTGTGTTGCTCCTATCAAAAGGAAAAAAGATGTTTGAGTTCCTGTATTCGAAAGAGAGTAATTGGGTTCCCCTAATAACTAAAAAGTGCATCATGCCTGAATCCAACTGAGGTTCACGGTGGTGGAGGAACTGGATCGAAAAAAAAAGAGGGATTCTAGTGATAAGATATCTAATAAAACCATCATTGGAATTGAAATCTCATTCAAAGAGAAAGATATCAAATATCTGGAATTTTTCTATGTATATTGATGCCCAACAGCATCTTTGTTGAGCGACATTGTGACTTCTGGAGGGACTTCCTGAGAGGCAGAACGCCTGGAGCCCAGATTTCCCAGGGGAGTGTGCCTGAAAAGCTCAGAAGAGAGGGTTAGGAGGTCCCCGGGGTTTTTTCCGGGGAGGAGCCTCCGACGCCCAAGTCAGTGTCCCGAGAAGGTAAAGGGGAAGCACTAAGGTTTTAGTGGCCTTGCCTGTTTGTGTTTTCTCAAGGAGAGGGGTCTGATCAAGGATCCATCCTTTGCCAGGGTTTGTTTCCTGGTATTTATAGGAGTGTCCAGCCCGTTCAGATCATGACACGTGTTCGGTCAGATCTTTTCTGTACCTTCGGGCGTAGGGGACAAGTAGCTGTTTGCAGGCTCCTCGAGCCTTGGTCCGAGACAGGTCGTGACAAGACCTGGACGGCGTCGGCGTGTCAGATCGCCGTTTGAGGCAGCATGTAGCGCCTGTGGGCGACATGTCAGAGGCTCCTTAAATGCTCATGCCGTACTCCCGAGGTCCTCTGGGCGAGGTCGTCTTTGACACAGATGCCCTTCCTCGGGAGCTATGCTCGTGGTTTCGGGGAGTTCCCTGGTTCAGAGGTTCCGCCTTCGGGGAGATCCTCTTCTGCTTGCAATAGTCAGTTCTTCATATCCGAAGGCGATCCACCCGGTTCCCCCGGGGGAGCCGGCAACATCTTTGAAATCCCTGGCGTACTAGCCGAAGTCCCAAGTTCGAGGCTCTTGACTTCGCTCCCTCCGAGGTCAGTGATAGCGCCTTTTTCGGATGACGCCAGGCTTCCCGATCACACTTTTGGCAGGAAGTATGTTCTGAAAGAGGCGATAGCCCTTTGGCTATCACAAGCCCCCCTCCAAAAAGCCGAAGTGGAAGCTTCGGTTTGTCGGCTTCTGGAGGGCGCCCTTTGGGGCCTTGGGGGTAATACCTTTCTCCGTAGATGCACCTTTTGTCCGAAGACATTGGCTCTTCAGCCATAGCCTGTCTTTTGGTGTCTTCGAGGTAACCTACTTCTTTCCTTTTGCAAGTCTGTGAAATGTCGCGTCTCGTAACCAGGCGTGTCAGTCTGGAGCGGCGCGCCATTTGTCAGAAAGCGTGTCCCTCTTTTGGTGCAATGGCTGACACATGGCAGCTAGTTATTGGCGGAGGCTGCATCTGACATAGCGGGTGTGCCTTTTTATGCGCCCCGAGCAGTTATGGCAACTGTTCGCCTTCGCGGAGTACTTATGACGCCGGTTCGCCTACCCTCCTCGGCCTATACATACATTTGTCCCGTCATAACCTCCTTTTGCTTCTGCTTTTGCTTCCCTCTACCTTTCAACTGTTTCTGCGTTTCCTTCTACTTTTTGCGGCGGTGCTATTTGACGTAGTGTTTTCCGGCAACTTTTTGCGACAGCGACTTCAGACCCAGATTTTGGCAAATCATTTGGTGGGTTTTTGATTTCCAGAGTCCTCTGATTTTTAAAGTTTTCCCGAAGTCATTTTTTACCTTTTTCCGAAAGCACTTTCCAGCCGACCATGCCTATTCCTGAGAGTTGGCACCCTCTTTTGTCTCACCCTTGCTGCACCACTTCTGAAAAATTAGAAAAATGGAAGACCAAGTTCTTCCTTCCCTCGTACGCCATTACCAGGTTGCCACGTTCGGACCAATTTAGCTTTTCGAACCGTGGTGACGAGGTTACCATTTTCCGGACCCAGCTGAAGGCCGGACTTCGGTACCCTCCTCCGAAGATGATTTGCGACTTTTGCCAGTTCCATGGCATTGCCGTAAATCAACTTCCGCCGAACTCGTATTGCTATTTTAACGCCTTCCTCTGCATGTGTGGCGTCTTCAAAATAGAACCCCACTTCGTTATCTTTATGCAGTACTATAAGCTCTTCGTGGTCCCGAAGGGTGGCTTTTACTTTATGCTACCTCGGGGATCCGGGAGCAAAAAGTATATGTTCACCTTTGCCACTAAGGACAGCTGGCGAGGGTGGCAACAAAATTTTTTCTTTCTGAAGATGGAGGAGGCCTGGTCGCACGTTCCGACCAAGTGGGCTCGGGGAAGGCTGGAGATGGACGTCGTAGATCCGAGGATAATGCTGACTCCCGAGTTGGCTCCCGTATTCACGGACTTCGATAGTCGTGTCCGTGCCGTCTCCGACTGGGGTCCCGAGGTCCCTTCGTGCTCTCTCTACCCCTTCCCCATCCATTGGAAGCTAATGACCGAGGAGGTTCTTCGGGAGTTAGGGGTAGTGAAGGAGCACGAGACAGACCTCGAGATGCCGGCTCCTGTCATCGCTGGGAAGGATTCCTGGTTGGTGAAACTCATTCGGGAGGAAGTTACTTACGAAACTTTTTATGAGCATAAGTTATCTCCGAATCCCTTTGTTATAATTTTCACCTTGGACTCACGCTGATGTCTTCTTTCTTTTCCAGAGATGGGCGACGACACTGCTGCTTTTTACAAGTCTTTTTTTTCTGGCCAAGTCGAGAAGGGTGAGCAAACGAAGAAGGCCACCTCCCGAAGGCGGAAAGCGGCTGGTGCTGGTCCTTCCATGGCTAAACGAGCAAGGAAGACTGTTCATCTGCTTCCGCTGGAAGTTCTTGAGGAGGTAAGCGAAGAGCCCGAAGCTGCCGCCGCTCCGCCGCTCAAGGTTGCTGTCGACGTCCCTCCTCGGAGTCCTACTTCGTCGCCTGCTCTTCTGGGTGCCCTGGTGGAGGCTCCTTCTGCCGAGGAGCGGCGTAAAAGCAAAGGCAAGGGGGTTTCTACCGAGGAGGTCTCGGACTCCAATGATGACGTCGCCGAGGTGCCGCCAGGTTCGTTTTCTCAAACAAACTGTGATGCCTTTACTTTTTTGAATTTTGAGATTTACTTGTCTTGACCGGCTTCTTGTTTTTCCGTGCAGGGGAGTTACTTACTCCGGGTTGGGCAGCCGAGCACGCCCGGAAGCGAGCCCTTCGGGATGCCCATATCCCGAAGGGGAAGATCCCGAAGGAGCCTTTCTGGTCGTTTACGGAGGACATGAATTTGTACTCCGGAGACTGCCAGCAAATGGCCAAAGAGATCTCGAAGGGGATGCTTACTGAGGCCTCCTTCAGGGCCATTGCGGAGGCTCACCCGGGCGATGATTCCCTCGCCGCAAAAGTTTCCGAGCACGCTGCCTAGGTATGCTTCACGCCTTTCTTTTTTCCTTTTGATTTCTTCTAAGTGTTTGGCTCTTTTTTTTTTTTTTTTTTTTGCCTTACTGACTTTGCCTTTATTTCTTTGCAGCTGCTGGGGTACGCTGGTTTCCTCAGAGTTCGGGTGGCGAGGCAGGCGGCGTTCCAAGTCTCGGCCTTAGAGGTCATAGAAAAAACTAAGGCCACGTGCTCGGAATTGGCTGCCAAGAACACACAGCTGGCTCAAGCTGCAGAGAAGGAGGTTGCTGCCGTTCGGGAGGAGTTCCTGAAAGAAAAAGAAGAACTTTTGAAGGATTCCACCTAGAAGATTTCTAACCTCGGCTCCCAGGTGGCGGAGCTGATTTCGGCAAATGAAGCGCATCAAAAGGAGAAGTCTGAGTCTGAGGCTCTCCTGGCGAAGGCGCTTGCTGAGAAGGCCGCGCTCCAAGCCGAGGTCGATTCTTTGAAGAAAGAGCCGAAGAAGAAGAAGATGAAGGCACTGAAGAAGGAGGTCGCAGATCTGAAGAAGGACCTTGACGCCCTTGGGGTCGAGAAGGATAAATCCAACCAGATGACCAAAGTTGGTTTCCAGGACGGCTTCTACCTCGCTTTGCACCAAGTTCTTCAAAGGTTCCCAGATCTGGACCTTTCTTTCTTGAAGGCCCTAAACATTCCTGAGGGGCCTCGGTGGTCTTGGTCCAAGATTGAGCACCTGAACTTGCCTCTTTCATTCCCGGCGCCGAAGGTGGTGGAAAAGGACGCAGGAGCTGGTGGCTCCCGGGGACGCCGAGATTCCTTAGTTTGTTTTAGGGTCCTTTGCCTTCTTTTCCTTCTTTTTTGTACTTCTTCTTTTGGAGAGCCTCCTTCTTTGTAAGCAGATCCTTTGTTAATAAAGACTCTTTCTTTCTTTTCAAAAAATTTGGCTAAGTCTTTTGCAAGTTTTTTCCATTGTCCCGAACAGGTTCGCTCAAGAGACTTCGGAAAATCATA
>SMDT01000887.1:0-127999 GCA_005392925.1 Aquilaria sinensis | reverse complement strand
CAGAAGCCCTTGGCCGCTGCTTCCTCCCAAATCTTGGTAGAATCTGAGATACAGTCTTTTTTTATTTTTCAATTTTTTTGATACATGCTTAGAAAAGTTCATAATTGATTTTAATTAATCGTTAAACCATTTAGATTTGGTCATTAAAAATTTTTAACATTGTTTTTTTCTCTTCATTCCTTAACCTGCAATGAATTGTGGGGCGCACTCAAATACTTACATCTGAATCTAGCTGGCCGCTAAAAATCTGGCTGCTAACTTTTACCGTTGTTAATCCATTAATAAAAGGCAACCCATTAGTAAAAATCTAATCGTTAAAAGTTTAGAGATAATTCTTCTTAATTTAAGTCAATTAATTTATTTTTATTTTTATTTAATTTTTATCTGAATCAATTTAATTTGAAAGTTAATATGATGCAGATGTAATAATTTATCTTAAAGTAAATTTTTATAATCTTGTTACATTTTTATGAAATTTTCTTTTTCAATGCCTTAAACTAGAAAAATTTATAAAAATTTAATAAAATTATAAAAATTATGTTTTCAATTAATTATTACAAATACATAGTATTGGCTTTTAATTAAAATTAGTTTCAAGTAAAAAAATATAAAATAAAAAAATCATTTTAAAATCAATTAACTTAAGTTAAAATAAACTGGTATTAGTTGCAAAAATTTAGAGACCGATTATGAATAGATTTCATCAGTAATCTATTAGTAAAGTGCACTTCGTTAATAATCTGTCCAAAAATGATAAAAGAATTACATTTGTTACTAATTCCATTTCTTATGCTCATTTTTCCAGCTAGTGGTAGTAGCATAAATTTGATTTGCAAGGACAATTTTTGTGAAGATGCATTTTTACATGATATTATTTATTTCTCTTTATATAAATGTTCCGGATGATAAGCACCCTCATTATAAGAGATTTCAAATTCAAAAAAATGTGCTTACAGTCCACAAAATTCAGAAAGTTTACAACTTAGGCACCCAGTACCCTAACTAGTAAAATTAGGAAATTCGATTTGTCTCGGATGGGTGGAAAAAAAAAAAAAAAGGAAAAAAAAGGAAACATTTTTTGGTGGGCTGGTTGGATGATAGTATCATTACATATAGGTTTAATCATGTTTTACCATCTAAAGTTACATAATTCTTAACATGAAACCTAAGGCTTCAAAAGTTATAATTAATCTATAATTCTATTAAGCCTATCAAACTCTTGAGCCAATAATGAGCTTAAGACTAGCCGAACATAAGCCATATTTTTAGAACTCGTCGAACTTAAGCTCAAGCTCAAACCAAGTCTAAGATTAAGGAGTTGGGCTCAAGTCTAAGAGGGCTCGAGCTCATCAACTTGATTTCAACTTATATTATAAAATGGAATACCTACTTTAAAAGGAAATTATACTATTAGTTCTAAAACTTGCTATATTTTCTTTTATTAAGTCATAAAAGTTCTTTCAATTTCTATATCAGTCCTAAAACTTTGCTAAAGTTTTAATAGTTGGTAATAAAATTACTGCCTCCAAAGCACAGACATATAGCTAGAGTTTATACCATGCTAATAAGAAATAAAGTTACTAAAATTAGTTATCCAATCAAAGAAAAAGATTTAAAGAGAAGAAAGACTGACAATACAGATGGTCCGTTAACTATAAAAAAGTTTACATAATTTAAATTTACTGTAAGATAATTAATAAACAATTTCAATTAAAACTTTAATAAAGTTGCATTAGACAATTACATGATTTATCTTTTTCTCTCAATCAACTATATAAGTGAATGTCAATGTAAAAAATTTACTACGATTTATCTTTTTCTGTCAGGCAATCACAAGATGAAAATTTTCAGGACTAACTGTCCATATAATTGGAAATTTTTCCATTTGAAAAGGTCTTTAGGACTTGAATAAAACATAGCCAAGTTTTAGGACTAAAAGTTTCCATTCCCCTAGTTTGAAAAATATACATATTTTTTAAAATAAATATCTAAAAGGTTTGAACTTAGAATAAGTGGAATATGAGAAGACATAGAAATCCGAACTCAATTCCTGGTGCTTGAGACGGCGGCTCGCCATGGACGCTCCACTCCTGAAGGCGGCTCGAACGGGGAACCTGGAATTAGTTAAACTCATGGAGGAAGTGAAGGGCACCGAGATTTTCCACCAGACAACCCACAATCAAAACACAGCCCTACACATGGCTGCCAGGTTCGGCCATCTGGACCTCGTCGACTACATCATCCGGCGAGACTACTCCCGCGTCCTCTGCGGCAACATCAACGGCGAAACCCCCGTCCACATCGCGGCCAGGGCGGGACACGTTAAGGTCGTTGATGTTCTCATGAACCATGTGAACCAGTTCTCCAAGGTTTATGTTGCGAGGGTTAAAGACAAGAGCGGCAACACTCCTTTGCACGGTGCGGTACGGCACAACAGGCTTGAGGTGGTGAAGATGCTGACGTTGGAAGACGGAGACTCGCTACTTTTGGTTAACGATGCCGGTGAATCTCCGCTGTCGATTGCCATTGATCAGAGGTTGTCGGATATGTCCACGTACATATTGGGACGTAATCCGGCCACCATTAATTACAGAGGACCCAACGGACAAACTCCTCTGCATTTCGCCGTCCTTGGTCAAGATTTAGGTCAAATGTCCCACTATTTTGGACACAGATTTTTATTCGCTTTATGTTTTTCGCAGAGTTATGTTTGAATGGGTGTAATGATCATGTTCTTGTTGTTTCAGATGTGATGGTTTTGATGTTGGAAGCCAAACGAGATCTCATTAGGTCCCTAGATGAGAACAAGAGGAACCCTCTCCACTACGCCGCCACCTACGGCCGCCTGAACATGGTGGATAAGCTTCTACAAACGGACGCCTCCGTCGCTTCCACGGCCTACCAACGAGACCACAACGGCCACGCACCCGTGCACCTTGCTGCGAAACAAGGCCACCTGACGGTTCTGAAGGCGCTGCTCCGCCAGTGCCCTGACTCCGTCGAGCTCATCGACAACAAGCAACGGAACATTCTTCACATCGCAGCCGAAAATGGAAACTTGCGTATTGTTTCCCACATCTTGAAGTTGCCTGAGATCGACGATTTGGTGAACTCCCCCGACTCCGATGGCAACACTCCTCTGCATCTGGGCGCGAAGATTTCCACAACGACGTCGTGTATGCTCTGTCCAGAGAAAGATCAGTCGAGATCCGAGTAACTAACAAGATGAATCAAACTGCTCTAGCGATTGCTCAATCGTCGGCAGATCGAGGATTGGAATTGCAGCAGCACTTGACCGTTAAAGCTTTGAAAAACGCTAACAAACATCGAGCCGTAAACCCAGAGGAAATTCTCCAAGAACAGACGGAATCTGAGAAAACAGAGGTCGACAGAGGTAAAAAAAACAAGAGCAATGGCGCAGCCTCTCCGTCATAGCGACGCTCATCGCCACCTTCACATTCGCGGGGGCCTTCACTCTTCCGGCCGGATTTGTAGCTAACCAGGACAACAACAACAACACCACAGCGGCGGCAAGCGGCAAACAGGCACACGAGGGAATGGCCGTTCTGGTACGCAATTCGGCTTTCAAGGCTTTCGTCATCAGCGACGCAACAGCCATGACTTCATCAATCTGCGCCACGTGCTGATCATGTGGTCTTCAGCTCACCGGGACTGCCAGTCCCTAACGGACAACTTGCCTTACGCCATGCTCCTGACTTGGGTGGCGCTCGTAGCCATGACTGTGGCGTTCGTGACTGGTCTGGTGGCCGTTATCTCCGACGTCCTGTGGTTGGCGATTGCGGTCTGCGTTATCGCCTGCTTGCTCCCTGCAATATTCTACTTCGTGGCTCCTTTTGTTCAGTTGTTAGCCCTCAAGTCTGACAAGCCCACGAATCGCCGCTACAGTGCCATTGAGAACAATCCCTTTGTTTTCTTTAACCGATTGATGAGGTTGGAATTAGCTGCAGCGTTCCGCAGTCTTTGCCGCCGAGCTACCGAATGCGTCGACTGTCGGCAGTGGAGCAGAAAGAACAAAAGCGCAGGTGAAGTGTGACGGATAGCTTAACTGAAGTGTGACAGAGGCAGTACTTTATATGCCTAATAATTTCTGAATAAAGTTGACTTACTAAAATAAAATTCTAGTCATGCTCTCCTCTCATTACTAACAAAAAACCTCGTACTATAATTCCTCGTCTCTTCTCTGCATCACATTAAAATAATGGGACAAGATCTAATATCATATTATATATTATCTTCGAGCCAACCAGTCCAATTGAAAACTCAAATTATATGATGTTCTCCCACTGGCCTATAAAGAGAAATGTTGAATTCAGCATGCATTCTTGCTTTACTGCTCAGCCACAGCCTCTGTGTTATTAAGCTGAGAGAGTGAAGATTCTTGTTCCTCAAAAGGAGACCTTGTCGTTTCAAACAAGGAAACCTTGTTTCTCACAATGAGGAAACATTCTTTGTTAGGGTGGTATGTTCCTGAAAAGATCCTGACGATTTGGCATTGGAATTTGTTAAAGGAGTTAGCAACTCTAAGAAAGTAAAAAGGGAAAGGGCCAGAAACATGGAATTGGAGAGGGTGGAAATACAATCTTGTTACGATCTAAAGGAATGATGAAAAGATAAGACTGGCCAAGACTAAATTTTGTGAAATGAGGTGGGAGGCATCTTCAGTTCTACCTTGTCGTTGAGGGAACAAAGAGAATCAGAAAGAGAGGTTCTTCATGAACATCTGAAGTGAAGCTCGGTAGCGCTGTATTGTGTCTTCTCTTTCTCTGGCATGGAGCTTGCTTCTCCATTACTAATGAACTTTCCTGCTTAGATCAACCTGTTTCTACTTAGCATTCAACACCACGATCTCTACTCTATTTATGGATTTCAGTCACTTGACAACAAGGCTATACGGAAACACATATAGGAATAATAGGAATACAAAAGAGCGTATAGAAAATTTATTTTGAAAAAAAATAATTACAACCAAGCACAAGACGAAAACTACTCTATCAAGCTTTCAAGCTCTTCAATTGATCCTAGCATAATTAATACAAATTTAGGCTAATAATTTCAGTCATCCAATATGCATAAAGATTAAAGAATCACTCTTCACTTAAGTTAAATCTCCTAAATGTCTTGTAACTTCAGCGTTGTTATAACCTCTACAATCACGACAAGAAGTTATCCTCAGCCATGTCTTGACCTGATGGCCTTGTCCATTTGTTAGCCTATTTGGACCTACATGGCAAGCTAGTCTTGGCCTCAGTCATTAGTTAGCTGTTAGCCCGTCCCTCATGAAGTTAGTAAATATCACTTCCAACCTAGCAATACGTTTCTAGAATTGGACTCCGTGTACAGTTCGATTCAAATTTTCTAACCTTCAATTGCCAAGTAATAAGCTGGCTCAAAAAATGCATATATTACTCGGACAATCTTTCTTCCAGATCCACTCCTATTGCTCGAGAATCTTTTCTCTTGTTGGAGGCCGACTTGGGGTAAGTTGCTTGACAAGCTTTGATGATGTAGCGAACATGAAAATCTTCTTTAGGGATCTTTGATAGCAAACGCTTCGCCTCTTTGCAGGCTCCAGAAGCCAAAAGAGCCTGATACATCCTTCAAAAAGCAACCGCGAATTCTAATGCATCTGAGGAGAACCAAATTGACCCACCATATGTAGATGACCAGTTCTACAAAAAAGACACCAATAGCTTACCTCAAGTAATTTATGACATTGTAGGTGAAGCCCGCTTTCTCATACTCTTTCCAAATGAAAAGAGAACCACTCAAATCCTTAGCATTCACACACGCATTCAAAAGGAAGTCAAGACACTTCCTTGAAGGCATGACACCGAATTCATCCTTCACAGCTTGTAGCAAATCCAAGCCTATCTGTAAGTCTGGTGGCTCCATTTCACCGATCATGGAGAAAACCTGTCCAGTTCACACATCAGTACAGAAGAAATTTTGGAGGGTTTTTTGACCAAAGATGAAATGTTGTTGGGGGACAATATAACTCTTAGTTTAAAATTATGCATGCTCAGGAACCTGCCAGTAGAAAATTACTCAGAGGTTTCTTACAATAACAAACAAAAAATTGGAGGCAATTTTCAACCAAAATGGGATTAGTGATGATTTTTCAATTGAAATAGATGAGACATGTGAGAGGAGACCAACTATTAACCAGACAAACCTCATCAAACAGAACTTCTATGACCAATTCATCTCCTTGGAATCTATCCTTCAGTTGCTTTAACAAATCAATGGCACACCTAGATCAACAAGAAACCAAAACTGTTATCAGATGCCAATGAACAAATAGCAGTGAGTAAAAAAATTTGTATAAGTAGGCAGGGTAGCTTTAGATATCACACTGCCTAGAAAGTCTATGCAGTGTTTCTGAAGGGCAAGAGCAACATTAACTAACCTTAAATGCTTATTTCTGATACAAAACGAAATAATTCTGCAGCAACCATTGTCCCAATAGTCTGGGTCTTCCAATTCTTTCAATAGTTCAAGCAACAGAGCCAAGTCTCCCTTAGGTTCGCTGTGTTCCTAAGAATAGAAGTGTAGAAGGACCATTAGAAAGTGGGACAGTTTCTTCAGCTAGAAATATAAATAACAGTAATGCAATACATACGATAAGCGCCATGACAGCTTTAGGCTCCAGACAACAGCCAGCTTGCTTGATTGCTTCATATATGCTGAGGGCATCCGATATCCTCCCAGCTGATGCAAGTGCAGAGATGAGCACACTTTTGATTTCATTTAGGCTCTTAACTGGTATATCCTTCTCTGATAGTACCTACAAAAAAAGAAAAACAGAAGAACGAAAAAACAAGAAACATCCATGAGATTTGTTGGAGGGGTTCGGGTGCATTAAATTGTTGTCCTAAGAGTTAATTGGTTTGAGGTTAGATTCATTAACATTATATCAAGCAAAAGTTGTTGCCGCCACTTGTCTACTGTCAGCACCGTTTTGATGGGCCAAATTACAAGCTTGCTTTCAATCATCGCCCTTGACATGCCACATTAGAGGGCATGATAAATGATGTCATATAACATGGTCAAGTGGTATGTTAGTGCTTAATATAGTGATGAGGCTCCTTCACCCATTGGATTAACATTGTACTGAAGACCAAGGTTGTTGTTGCCCTGTCTGTCTGTAGTTAGCCACATTTTTTTATTGACATGACATCAACCAAATAGAATTAAATCCTTAACAAGGAGGCTCAAAAGGAGTTGTTCCACGCACTCATAAAATACCTGTTTTGCCTTCTCGAATTCTCCACAACTTGCATACGCGTTAATAAGCGCCATAAAGATATGTTTTGTAACTGGAACTTGAGAAGACTTCATTTTGTCATAATACTACAAGAAACAAACAAATTATCACATTGTCGTGACTTGCATTTACATATAACATTAAAGTGTTTTGTAAAAATCACAAAAGAATCCAGTGAAATGGTTTAGACCATTAGGGTCTGGATCTTTGAGCAGCATACCTTGACAATATTTTCTTCATTGTCACAATTACTTATTAGGTAGCTGAAAGTTTGAGAATCTGGTTCCACATTGTCAAGCTCCATTTGCTTCAGAACTTTTAGGCCCTCAGTGACTTTTTTCTGAAATTCACTAATAGGTCAAAGAATGCATTTCTAAACAGGAAGAACAGAAAAGAAAGGGGAGGGAGAGAGAGAGAGAGAGAGAGAGAGAAAGAGAGAGAGAACTAGCGTCCAACACAATGAGAAGCTTACCTCTCGAAAATATCCAGCCACTATAGTATTATAAATGGTAGCTGTAGGTGTCACATTCATTTTCTTCAAATCACCAAGAAGCGAAAATGCAGCATTGAACTGAATTATGTAGAAGAAAATGTGTCTATTAACTGGTTTAACTTCAACTGTGAACAAGATGAATAGAAGACAAAATGAGAAGTAAACTGAAAATCAGCATACACCATTCTGGTGCTGCTACATGGAACAGACGGTAGAAAACCTACTTACGTCTTTCATCCTCACACTCATATTTATCATACTTCGGAAAGTTTCAGCGTTTGCCTTAAAATTATGTTGGCAGATCAAGGAATAGATTCGCCACACCTAGAAGGCCCAGAGATTGGAGAAGAAAGTGAGAGAGGAAAAGAAAAACGCAGAACTAAATATCATGATGAAAAACCAACTACTAATGCTTCACTAAACAAATTGGGCAATCCAGGTAAAGAGATTAGGAGTGTAATCAACACTTGAAGCTTTCATATGAAGTAGTCCATTACTCTACGTACTGAGACAAGAATAGGACTTGGGCATGCCTTCACAATTGACTTGTACATATTAAAACTTTAGTTGAATGGAAATTTACACACTTGCCAAAAAATGCAAAGATTACCCATTATTACAGTTTTCGGAGAAATTTTTCTGTTCTTCTAATACTTAGCAAAGTATAGCCTCTAGCAGGAAAAGAAATATAATATGTGCTACAGCATTACCAGAGCTCTGATCATAATATGTCATTTAACACAAAATCTCAATTGGCACATTAACATGGACCAAAGCTTCTCGCACTCTCCAATTTTACTTATCCAAAACGGTACTAAGTTTTTAGCTTGCAACAAATGCAACTGAAGAAAAATTATTATTCAAACTAGTACTACTTTGTATCCACCAACAAATGCAACTGAAGAAAATGTATCTTTCTTGTTTTCGGAAGAAATATCTAACAACAAGCAATACTGTATGCCTTCAAGTTTGAAAAACTTGAATTCAAGACCAGAGTTGATTTTAATTACTTGGAGGAGCAAGAAAACTAGTTTCGCAAATGAAACTATGGCATAGTGATTTACATGGACTCGAACTACAATAGCATAAGTCAACATGTCAGTGATATCAATGGAGCACAAAATAAATAAAAAAAGTTTACCAAATTTAACTCATTGCTCTCCTCACATAAATGCAATATGCGATGTATCGAATACATTGAAATGCTACAATCTGCATCACACATCTGGTCAACTATATCAAGAGCAAGATGCACCTGCATTCAAGTGAAGATGCTGATCAGTGGAATATCAACCTTTAAACTGACAAAGATTTTTTTTTTTTTGGGAGAAAAAATACATACTAAAAAAAACATTTCTCTACACAAGGGAAAAGTAGACAGCACGATTGCTAAAGCCTCTTAAATACCTGAGGGAAAAGATGATAGATTGAAAATTTCGTGATAACATTATCATCATTTATTTAAAAAAAGAAAAGTACTTTTCTTCACTTGTTTCATGGGATAATACCATGTTGCTCCAATTTTCATTTTCATGTTGTGTCCATGTTTGACAAACAAGTAGACACTAGCTAGAAAAGATATGCCTCCTTGCATGCAACTCTTTATGTACAGAGGATAAACCAATAACAATTAGCCATTCTTGAGCCAGATAAGGGTATGCGGCTGACCCCAGTTTCCAAGTATGGTTAATGCTTTATATTTGTCTAGAAGTGTTCTGTAAAGGAAAAGAAAAAAGGCTACCTCCTTATTGGCGCCCCCCCCCCCCAAAAAAAAAAACAAAAAGAAAAAGAAAAAAAAAAAGAGGAAAAAGACCTGCAGAATGGTGTGTATTTCACTATGGATTTCTGTAATCCCAATTTTAAGAGCATCTCTGGAAACTACTCTGAAGTGCACTGTAGTGCTAAGTTCAGAAGACCATCTTTACAAAACCAAAAAAAAAAAAACAATAACTTGCAAATGGTTCCAAATTGTCTAATTCTCAAACTTTAAATTCTTGAGTCTAGTCATAAATTTCTACCTTGTTTGAATCACAACAATGCGAAATGAGCTTCTCGTATGATGAGGATGAAGGAGATACATCCACTCTTGCATGCAAGCTTTTGAATTTTAGTACAACATCCTCAACCTTCAAAAAATAGGACCAAAATAACTTATAAAACAAACTAATATTGCATCCACACACATGCATTGTATACTACCAACAGCAAATATCGGCCGATTGCTTAAGCTTTTTAACAACCCAGAACCCCTTTTATATCCCCCATTAATTACCTTGCAGTTGCAGTTATAAAACCTAAGAGTTGAATGAATCTATCCTGCAAATGCTATGGGGGTTCCACTGATGAATAACTTATACACCTTCATGCCAATAATTGTTACACAAACATAATTTTGAAACTATAGTCATCACTTTTGAAGGCACTGATAATTGAATCCAGTCCTTTGGAATTTGGAGTCCCCTCGTATTATTAGTCTTGTACTTGCCACTCACAGCCTTGCCCAATTGGAGTCTCTTATTGCATAATTCATTGGACTAGATGCCCCTGTGCACTTAAGCAAATAATGGATTCAAAATACATAATAAATTTTTAGTTAAACAATCACTCTCTGAACTTTCCAGTCTGATTTTCCTTTTCTTCCATTATGCATAAAGATTTAGAAAGTCAATCTCAGTCTCTCAGTCATCCAAACATATTTCTTGCTTTGCTTTTTTTAAAAAAAAAAAACAATAATAACAATCTATGAACACATAACCAAAAATTCTTCTCCACATTCATATTCCTCCAACTGAAGAACATATTAATGAGTTAAAATGGTATAACCACATGTTCTATAAATTCTCATGCAACAAAAGAATTTCATAATTTGCCTATGTCATTCTCTTTGTCCCCTCCATTAATTTATCTCCGATGTCATGGTCTGTGTGTGCAAACAAAGCAATCATCAACACAACTCCCATTTATCTGTTATTGTCCTGTAGATGAGTTCCTTCAATAATTTCATATTCCATTTTCCCATTATATGCATTTTATCATAAATTGTAATTTTTCTTTGAATTTATAGGAACAACATGACTTCTATCAGTGCGTTCACATTGACCTTTAACTAGTTGCAAACTAGCAATTAAGGTGCTGTAGGAGGATGATGCATTTTATAAGACCAACAAAACTCACATGGGCTCAAAAGGGAAATGCAGTAATGAACAACTGCTTGCATGTCTCAATTGTCACAGTTAAAAGTAAAAAGAGGAGAATGCAACAAAAGGGAGACACATACGAAACATATGAAACCATAGACTTGAGGACATTACCAGCAAGGTCAAGAGAAGTTCCTCACCGCTAAATTTGGAATGCTTGTGGCATAACTAAAGATGAGATTTGAGATACTGTCCACCATGCGACCTGAATTTACCAAGGTAAAAAATATTGAAATGCTGGAAAACACAGATGCACCCTGTTTGAAATTTGTATCTTTTTCCAGACTACGGAAAAAAATTGAAAAATATTTATGTTCACAGGTGCAAATTCAGTTGAAGTTGTGCATGTATCAAAACCTAACTAAGAGACGAACATCATCTTGATTGTATTAAGAATGCTAAGCCCCTGGAAGGAGAAATTACCTATTCAACATATTTATTCGCTAGCATGAACCACAAATGTGCAAATTACATAATATTTCAATTTGAACAAACAAGCAAGAAGGCTTTACATGCCTTTTTCCCATAAGTGGGAACATAGAATTCGCAATTCTATATGGCGTTGGGATTAAAAAAATTTTGAGGGGCAAAGAAATCATAATGATTTTTTTGTCTATTTCCACAATCCCATTTAAATGATCTTGCATTCTCTAATCCATCCCCATTACAGAGAGAACTAGCATTTCATAAAGACACAATCTTCAATTCGACCATAAATAAAACGAGAGTCTCTGACATAGAATTAACTATAATAAGACATACCACAGGCTCTGAAATTCAAAAGGCACTTCTCAACCAATGGCTCCAGTGACAACCTCCCAAGTGATTTGAATATACTGGCCACCGATGAAAGTCGCGTTAGATCTAATATCTCTAGCAGTTTTACAAGATCGTCCTTTCGGTCACATTCACATAATGCTAAAAAATAATTTTCTGCACATGAAAAGAGCATCAGGAGTTACTAGTGCATTTTTTACAGCATTCTATTCCCTGGATTTGCAGTAGAAAGATAAACAAAGGAAAATGTAAGAAAAAGAACTATAATGAATGTCAAGTTAGAAGCTTTAAGAGAATTTGGGCATGACTTAAATTTCCCCCTCTCGCCCAAAAATTTGTAAATCAAAGTTGGAAACTTAAAAAGGATAAGTTGCATACCTCTTAACTTAAATGTGTCTTGTCTGTCATCATCTGCAATGAAATTACAAAGTTCTTGAATCTTTTCTTCATGGTTCACTTTTATCCACAATAGCATCTCATAGTATCCTAATCTTGGAAGTGAGCGCAAATTTCCCACTTTGATTGAATCACAGAAAAAATGAAACTCCTCTACCATACCCCTATCAACAAAATACAAAAGCAACGGCCCATAAGTGGCCTCTTCCAACTCAAATCCATGCTCCCTCATTTCATTAAAAAGTCTAAAAGCCTCGGAAAGATTTTCCAATGCATCATCTGTATTTTCACTTGCCCTAGCATTTTCCACAAAGGCTGCTATGGATGCATTATACTCCTTCAAGCCAGTCTCTCTTCCCAATTTACCGAACACCTTAAGAGTAGTACCTGCACCTATTTTCTCAGTGCACAATTTAAATAAGCGATTAAAACACTTAGACTGGCCTGAATTAAAGATCCATTTTGACTTCCTGTGACGTGTAAACTCTTTCCGCCTCAATGGTACGTTATTGCTAGATACTGTTGAAAGCCATGGTATCACCATTGCTTTTCCCTGAGAATTCTCTGAGTTTGTACATTCTGACACGGCTGGACTATCATGAGCTGCACATCAAACAAACCATGATTAGATATTTAGAAGTAATACATTTTTTATTTCTATCTCTTTTTATTTTTCTAACTGAAAAAGAAAAGAAATTTTAAGCTTCAACTTATTCTGAGAGATATGAAAAAGAAAAAGGAAAATGAGAAAAGAAAAGCCAGGGGAACTATTTACATTGCTCTTGCATGACTGTTCTAAGACATAATGTGAAATTAATTAGTATCTAACTTCGGAATAGAATCACATCTATTCCTTCATTGTACTAACTCTATGTTCAGTTAATCGTAGCACTATCTGAAATTCCAACTCTTTTTCCATTATTAGAAAGCAGGAAAAAGAAAAAAAAAAAAAGAAAATAAAGATGAACGAACCATAGTAACTGATACAATATGAAATTACCAGCCACGTACAGTCTAAAATGGAAGAAATTTCCTGGGACAAATTTTCTGCTGACTGCTCCGAGTTCTCTGCGTTATACACATAAAGACACATAAATCTAGGGAAGAAAAAAAATCTCGATTAAAACCAAATTCGTCCAGAAACTGTTCAATTGTCAAAATCCTAACCCATTAATCCCCCTACCAAGAAACTAAAAAGACTGAAATTACCGGTACCAGACTTTAAAGCTGGGTCTAAGATTCTGGTTAAGCTAAATGCCGGGAAGGTTTTTGAAGCGGACTCGGCGCGTGCGTACGACTTAGAGCTGGCGGAGGCGGAGGTGGAGGTGGAGGCGGAGGAAGAGCTTGAGACTTCGAAGGAGGTGACGAACTGTTCGAGAGCCGAGTCGCCGGCCCGTGAAGCGGAGGGTTTACGAGTACGTTTGGCTTTGGCGACCGAACGGAAGAGAGAAGCTAGGCTTTTGGCTCTGGAGCCTGTCATCTGAGTTGTTCACTTGGAACTGCGAATTCGAAGGGATTGTTTTTAGGCTGAAAATGGGCGAGCCTAATTCGAGTAGCCCGAGCTCGAGTAAGGGTATTTCAAGTTGGGCCTTTTTTAGCTCGAATAACTCGAGCTTTATTTTCAAAGCTCGAGCTCGAGAGAGCTGAAAATGAGGCTCGATTTTATTTAGGGTCGAGTTCGAGCCTGATACTACTCGGCCCCTTAAGCTTGTGGGACTAACAGGCCCTATATTTTGTTTCTAGAATTCCTTTTGTCATTGGGCCGCTTGTAAAAAGTGTTGAGGGCCTTGGGGCATTGAGCCCAGAAACCCCCTCCCCCCCGTGCTAAAGTGCCCAGACCGCCAGTGACAGTCCCTCTTGTGAAACCACCCGTCACCAACCCTCCGATGACTATCCCTCCCATCGTGATTCCTCTTCCAGTGACAGTCCCTCCCATCACAAACCCCATGTTACTCTCCCTCCTCCCGTAACCAACCCGACGAGCACCACTCCTTGCCGGCCGCAACCGATTGCTCCTGCTAAGCAGGGCACTTGCCAAGCCGACACCTTGAAGTTAGGGGCATGTGTGGATCTGCTGGGGAGGCGGGTCCACGTGGGTTGGGCAACCCGGTGGTGAAACCGTGTTGCTCGATCCTTCAGGGGCTAGTGAAACTGGAGGCGGCGGTGTGCTTGTGCACTACCATTAAGCTCCAGCCGGCAACTCCAGACAGAAATCGATGTATGGAAAAAGATGATGGCTTATTTATAATATTTACAAAATTAGGGTAAAATGGAAAAGGATTAGAAAGTCTTAGATAGATTTTGTTAGTTTCTCTTCTCTAGTTATCTCTATAGGCAATTACAGGTTTAGTCCCTATCTTTTATCTAAGCTGCAAGTATGGCACTAAAATTTTATATGTGCTATTCGAGCCTAACAAGCCTTCAGGCTGAGCTCGAGCTCATCTTGAGCCGAGCTTGAGCCCGAGTAGTACCGAACTCAAAGGGGCTGAGCTTGAGCCCAGTGGGCTCAAGCTTGGCTCGGCCCATTTTCACCTTTAATTGTTTTTTGTTCTACCATTTTGCATCTTCTTGGGCCTTATTTCTCAAATTTGTCACTCAATTGAGCTATGAGTATTGTTTTTGCCACAGAAGTTTTATTCTACTGGAATCTGCCACTCAAAATTGAGGAATGAAACATAAACAAACTTTTGGATGGAGTTTAGCGGGAGCTCGACTCGGTTTAAGCTTTATTTATATTCTCTTCAGTCCAGGTTGAACAAATTATTAGGTTTGATATACATTTTATGTAAGTCTTACTCAATGTATTAAATGCTGCTACCACTAGATATAGCGTGTTCCATAAATTATAGGTATACCACGCTACATATTGTTACCGATTTCGTAATATTTTTTTTTATACTCAGAGTTATTATAAATACAGGTAATGAAAGGTACTCTAGGAAAGTTAAGAAAAGGTCCCCAGCTTCTGGATGCTTGGTATTTTAGAGTACAATGTAATTCAAGCCGGGTCTTCTACCTGGGACATCCCATTTGCAAGCTAAGCTGGGAAAATGAGACATAGAGAAATCTTTTAAAATACTGTTTTAAGAGAAAATATATTAAACATAAATTTTTTTAAACCTTTTTATATGTATCCTAATTATTTTGATCATAATTTCTCAAATATAAATAAAAACATATATGAAAGAAAATATTTTTTATTCAATATTTTTTATATGTAAAAACATAAAAAAATGGAACATAAAAAATAAAATTAATATTTATAAAAATATATGTATTAATTATTTTTTTTATAATATACATAAACACACACGAGTTAAGCTTCAGAAGCGCTAGAGCTGGGTTACTTATGCAGTAGCCGTAGGTTGGGGGTATTTTGGGAAAGTGGAGAGAAGTTGTCCATATATCAGTGTGGACATAAGTCCAGGATGGCAAATGAAGCATTACAATTTAGATTCCCTAGATTGTTTCACTTAGAAGTCAATAAAATGTGTTTTGTGGAAGATAAGATGAGCTTAATAGAGGGAAACAAGGTCTATTTGGGAGCTAGAATTGGAGGAGGTCGCCTAGAAGAAAAGAGGCATAAGAGTTGCATCAACTCATCAACATTCTCCCTAACTCATGCCCTTCATTAGATCAAGAAAATGTTATTCAATGGAAACAGAGTTCTCCTTGAGCTTTCAGAGTCAAGGCACTTAGAAAAATCTCATTGATGAAATCATAGTGTGGGGTTGGTCTTTTAAATCTACCACAAGTTGGAATAACTTGGTGCTAGAAAATATTAATTTCTACATCTGGAAAATGATCCAGGACAGACTTCCAGCAAAAGTCAACCTGATGCTATATGGTCTTCAACAAATCGATCTGTGGTGCCTTCTCTGTAGGAAAAAAGAAGAAGTTGCTTACCACATTTTGTACCAATGTAACTTTTCTTTCCATGTATGGAATTTGGTCCTACATTAAGAGGCATTGAAAACTTGTTATCTGAAAGTCATCCCCATCCAAGAATGAAAAAAACCAAGCAAGAATTTAGGAAGCAATATTAATGATAACTAAATGAAGAAATGGTTTAGTCTTCAATGCCAAGGTGTTTTAGTGTAGAGAGGTGTTTAAAGAAGCTCAAATGATTTTTGTGGATTTCTAAGCAGGCCTCTAATTTAAGTTATTATTGGTTTGTGTGGCGTCATGATCGAGCTTCCCATGTTTCTAACAGGGTAAGGTAGATCCATACATTTATATCAGGGAAAGAGTTTATTTGTTGCAAGCTCTTTCATATCAAACAAGAAACAAAAATTAGAAAGAGATGAGAGAAAGGATAAGAGAAAGAAGATCATAGAGAGAAGAGGTTATGAAGCGAGTCTGCATAATCCTATTATTGAATGAGAATCTAGTACAGAAACATAGCTTTTATAGCTCATATACAAAATGCATGCACAAACTAAACAACGTCACTTCCTTGCCAACTTATTGCCATATCACCACAACTCAACTAATTTCCTAACAGATGCTTAATGCCTTGCCACATTGGCTAACTCCTAAAACCAACTTTCCCGCATCTCCAGCTACTTGAATATTTTGTAACATTCCCTCATCCTTAAAAGCACTTATGTCCTCAAGAATAGTTGAACTCAGGAAACCTTTCCATCAATTCATGTAGGACTTCCCACGTAGCATCTTTGATCCCAGTGTTAGACTAAAGGACAAGCATTTTAGTTATTGCTCAGTTACCTCTCCTTGCTATTTGTTAATCCAATATGCAAATGGGGTGCCTTGGTTCATCTCTATCAAGGTCAACCATTTGAGGATTAAGTGATTGGCTCCTTATTTTCTTCTTGAGGCAAGACACATAGAAGACATTATACACCTTTGCCTCCTCGAGAAGAGCAAAACTACAAGTACCAGGTCCAATCCTCTCCAACACTTGAAAGGGCCTGCAATACTTGGCTACCAACTTTTATTTTTGGGTTTCCCTTAATGAGTGTTGCCTATACTTTTGAATTTTGAGGTAAACTCAATCACTGACCTCAAACTCTCTTTCAGATTTCTATTTGTCAGCAAGTTGTTTCATTCTCTCTTGTGCCTTATACAAGTAGCCTTTAATCTATTTAATAATCGTTTCTCGGTTGGCCATGCTCTTATCCACTAAGTCCACCTTAGAATCCTAAGGAATATAAGGCACGTGAATGAAAAGAGGTTACCCATACATTATCTCAAAAGGAGTAAAGCCAGTAGATGTGTGATGGTTGGTGTTATACCACCACTCTGCCAAATGTAGCCATTTTAACCAATCTCTAGGGCAGTCGCTAGTCATGCAACGCAAGTAACCCTCCAAGCACTTAGTTACTACTTCAGTTTGACCATCTATTTAGGGATGGTAAACTATAAATATCTTAAGCTGTACACCTTAAAGCTTAATTAGCTCCTGCTAGAAGGTGCTAAGAAATCTGGCATTTCAATTGTTAATAATCTCTCGAGTCATTCCATGCAACTTAAAGGAAGTTTCCATGAACATTGTTGCTTCTATCACAGTTGTATATGGATGAGCTAGCGTCATAAAGTAAGCATATTTGCTCAGGCGATCTGTCACAACAAAGATCACATCTTTACTTTTTGACTTAAGCAACCCCTCAATTGAATCCATTGATATACTGCTCCAAACTGTATCAAGAACTGGCAAAGGCTGTAACAGGCCAGGATAAGCCATATGATCATATTTACACCTCTGGCAAACATCTCATTATCTTACAAAGTTTATGATATCCTTACTTAAGCCTTTCCAATAGCAAAACTACCCTACATTCCTTTGAGTAACTTCTGCACCTCAAGTGACCTCCTCCTGCCCCTTCGTGCTCCAACTTAATGACTTTGTTCTTAAGCTCGGGGTTTTTGCCTACTAACAGGTTCCTATTCTTTTTTAGCCCTTGAGTATCCATAGATAAATTGGGGTATTTACTGGGGTTCATAATGACATCTTGTTCCAAGGTTTGCAACACTAGATGTTGTTTGCAGTTATCCTTGATTTCATCCAATAAAAAAGTAGTGAAGGTTGTCTGGGGCATAGCCAATAGTTGACCACTAGCCACTCTTGATAATGCATCTACTGCCGTGTTTTCACTTTCTTTCTTGTATCTGACTTCATAGTTGTAGGGCAGCAACTTAATCATAAATTTCTATTGTAAAAAGATCCTTTGATCCATTAGATGTTTCAAACTAATATGATTAGTAACTATTAGAAAATGCCTTCCTAATAAGCAGGCTTTCCACTTTTCTACTGCAAATACTAGGGCTAGGAACTCTTTCTCATAAGTTGGCATTTCCTAATATTTTAGAGCTAAAACCTTGCTGATAAAGGCTAATAAGTGCCCCCCTTACTGTAGAATAGCACTTATACCATCCTTGCACACATCATTCTTACCTACAAATGTCGCTAAAAACTTAGGAAGACTTAGTACTGAAGTAATAAGCATGGCTTTCTTAAGTTTAGAGAAGGCTTGATCAGCTTTAAGACTCTAACTGAAGCCTTCCTTCCTTAATAGTTGGGCTAAAGACTTACTAATCGCCCCATAGTGTTGTATGAATTGCTTGTAGTAGCCTGTTAACCAGATAAATCCCCTTAATTGCTTGACATTGATGGGAACAGGCCATTCATCCATTATAGTAATCTTGGTAGGATTTGTTGCTACCCCTTCTCTACTGATCACATGGCCAAGATATTCAATTTGCCTTACTCCAAACCTACACTTATCCTTTTTTACAAAAAGATAATGACCAAGCAAAACCTCAAAGACTTCCTACATTAGCTTCACATGATCAAGCTAATTCTTACTATAAATCAGTATATCATTCAAGAAGACCAGCACAAACCTTCTTAGATAAGGTTTAAAAATAGCATTCAATAGGGATTGAAAAGTGGATGGGGCATTGGTAAGGCCAAAAGGCATTACCAAGAACTCATAATGCCCATCGTAAATTCTGAATGCTATTTTTTCTATGTCTCTTTCATGCATTCTAATATGGTGATAGCCTGACCGGATATCTAACTTTGTGAAGAATTCTGCCCTATATAACTCATCCAGCAGCCTTTCTATAACTAGAATGGGAAATTTATCCTTCACAGTAGCTTTATTTAGTTATCTATAGCAATACATAGGCGCCACAAAACCATCCTTCTTCTTAACTAACACAATAGAAGATGAATATGGACTTTGACTTGGCCTTATTACCCCAACCTAAAGCATTTCCTCAATAAGCTTTTCAATGGCATCCTTTTGAATGGAAGGGTATCTATAAGGCCTGAAGTTTATTGGGATAGTGTTTGGGTGAAGGGTTATTTTATGATCATGGGTTTGGTGTGGAGGTAAACTTTATGGCTCTTGGAAAAAAATATGATATTTTGAAAGGACTGCCTGCAGTTCTGGATGTATAGTATTAGGGTTAGCTTTCATCTTGCAACAATTCCTCATTATCATTGGCCCATGCATCAATGTAATCATGTAAGCCTGTCCGCCTCCTTTGACTACCTGCCTGGCCATTATCTATGTCTGTTTAGCATTGGAGGCCACAATTGGCATTTGCAAAAAGTTTTTCAGTAGCATGTGTTTGCCTTAAAACCAAAACCCCATGGTTAGCTACTCAAAGTTTCAGGTGATTTCACCAAGTGTTCTTAACCATTGAACTCCTAACACCATGTCACACCCTTCTAAGGGTATTAACAGCACATCTGCCTTAAATTCTATGCCCTGTATGAACCATTTGAATTCCCTACAGATGTTCATGGTGGTGATCAATTGGCCATTGGCAACTAATACCTCCATAGGACCAACCTCTTCGATGCAACACCCCAACTTCCTGGCCAATCTTCTTTTAAGCATGCATGCGTGCTCCTCAAATCAATTAACATGTTTATAGGTCTGTGCCTTACTATTCCACTTACTTTCATTATATTGTAGTTAGGTATCCCTATTAATGTGTACAATGATATGCAAATGGCTCTCACTTTTTTGTTCTGCCCATTCTTCCACTTCCTCACTTTCATATTCCATTTCATCCTAAACCGCTTCACTTTTATTAAATTGGCCTTTGGTGCATTTATGACCAGGCATAAATTTTTCATTGCACCAATAACATTCATTATATGCCATCTTTTCACTCATCTTGTTTTCTATCAAACATCAAACCCCTTGGGTAGCCAATCTTACAAGATTAGGATTCTTGGGCAGAACTAGTAGGAAATGGGGTTACAATAGTGTAGGTAATATAGGTTTAGCCCTTTTTCTCTTATGCACTAACAAGGCTACCTCCTACAACTTCAACAGATATTGTACCTCATGCAAATTAGCATGCCTCAAAGCACGTACAGTTACTTGTAACTCTTCATTTAAATCTTATAAGAACTGACCAATCAAGAATTCTGTGGGAAGAGCACTAACCTTGTTAAGGAGCTCATCAAACTTGTTCTAGTACTCCTTAACAGAACCCTTCTGATTGAGGTTCTTGAACTTAGTTGAAGGATCAATGTGGACATCGCTATACCTTCCCATGATCGCCACCTGGTAAGCTCTCCAAGTCAATACTTGCCACTCTGGCCAATCCCTTAAGAACCTCTAGTACCATTGTAATGTCAGACCTTCCAAATGAATCAATGCCAACAGTACTTTCTGCTCCTCTTCAACTTCATCAATAGCAAAAATTTATTTGAATCAGAAAAGCCAACCTTCCACATCATCTCCAGAAAAGTGTGGAAAATTTATCCAACTAATCCTCACATGCTAGTTAGCTCTTATTGGATGATCCACGCCTTGTCCACCATGTGCTCAACTAGTGATAACTTTGCTATCTTCTAAGATGTGATTCAATTTAGGCCTTAAACCTTTGATCATATATTTGAGATTGGCAAAATCCTTTTTTTTCTTAACTCGCAACTTGACCTTGATCTAGTGTAGCTCCTAAACCAGACGATCTTCCAAGTTCTTGCGCAGCTCCTAAAATCTCGCTCCTTCCACCATGGTCATGAAGATTTTTGCTCTGATACCAGATGTTGCAAGCTTTTTCAGATTAAACGAGAAATAAGAATTAGAAAGAAAAGAAAGAATCTGCATGATGCTATTATTGAATGAGAATCTAGTATAAAAATAGAGCTTTTATAGCTCATGTACAAGATATACACACAAACTAAATCATATCATTTCCTTGGCAACTTATTGCCATATCACCATAATTCAACTAGTTTCCTAACAAACGCTCAATGCGTTGCCACATCGACTAACTCCCAAAACCAACTTTCTCATGCCTCTAACAACTCGAATATTTTATAGCATTATTTTCATTGCATCCGGTATAATTCATATTTACTGTTAAAAAAAATGTAGTTACTTTTTATAGACTTTGCCTTGAAGAATTAATTGTGACGCCATTTAAAAACTCTAATATTGATAATTGAAGACTAAACTTTAAAATATAAAAAATTATATCTCAAATTAATATCAAGATTAGTGGTTAAAAAGAATGGAGTAGGTTTCCCGTGCACTTATTAATATCATGGATTAGGTTTAATTGGTTATGTTTGATTATTTTGATACTTATTTTTTCTAATAGTGAAACTGAATTTTATTGAAAGCAAAACAACTAGAGAACAAGAACAAAAGCAAGCAAGGTGCTCAGCTCAAAGGTCCCAATAAAACCCAAACATCCAAGGAAACCTTGTCAACAAAAGAGCTACTCCTAACTTTTACAACATAACAAAGGATTTTAGATTTAGTTTGCCTAGGAACAAGATGCCTTCGAGAACCTGTTAATGATCCACCAAAAAATAGTGCTTGAATGTCTCCAATCAAATTTCCTTACATATTTTGACAATTATTATGTAGTAAGCTATTTCTCCTTTTCCAAATCAACCATGTTGCAATAAAGCATACTCCTTCCAAGATTTTCTTTTGCACCTTGTTCAGAGTAGCATTGTGCAAAAATATATCAAAAACACCAGCCAAGTCCAACATTACCAAGCTATGAATCTGCCGCCAATCACTCAAGTGTTTCTAGACTAATTAGGCAAGTTCACATCTTACCAAACCATGTTCAACCGTTTTTACTCCATCATTAAATAACAAACATAAAATTGTTGAAACTTGAATTCCCCTATAAAAGAGATTATATCTTGTCGGGAAATGATGAAGCAATGCTTTCCACATAAAAAAAATAATTTTCAAGGGCACCCTGGAAATCCACCTTGTCGGACAAGCATCGTCATCAATCGGTGGGTAAGCATCATTGATCTTTTAAGATAAAGAATTGACAGAGAAGTTGCCTCTATGATTTAGTATCCATCTCCAAGAGTCGTTTCTTCTAGCCACCACCTGAAAATTATTTACAATGTTTGTAAGCCTTTTTGACTTTCTACACTCCATGCCTTTCAAGTTTCTTACCTAGCTCCAATCCCACTTCTAGCCACTACCCTCCCAACTTCCTTGATCCCTAACAAAACAACTTTTACCAGCTTCTAAAATATATAATCTCGGGCAAATATCTTTAAGACACCTATTAACCCCCTATATATCACTCTAGAACTAAATGTTCTCATTGTTCCCTAACTCCTAGAGAAAAGAATTGGTGGAAGAAACCCTTACTTTATCTATTTTAAATCCTTCCTTAATAATATTTCTCTACACACTTGATTTGCAACTATCTTCTTCGATAGCCCCAACACCCCCATTTTCCCCATAAATAAATCCAATCACATTTACCCACAAAGGAATCATTTTCACTTCTAAAACGCCACCACCATTTACCCAAAAGAGACAAATTTTTTCCTTTCAAATTCCCCACTCCCAAACTACCCATATCCCTACGAGAAACTAATTTTTTCCAGGCAACCCAAGCTAAGCACCTACCTTCGCTTTGCCCCCCCCCCAAAGTGAGGCCTTTTACTCTCTAATTGTTTAAGAACACTCAACATAACACAAAATAAGGAGAAAAGATACAGGGCTAAGCTTCCAAGCACCAATTTTGCAAAGGTCAATCTCCCACCGCTAGATAATAATCTGGATTTTTAGCCACTAAGCTTGGAATTGAATTTGTCCTCCACTGGCTTCCGAGATTCACAATTATTCAAATCTAACCCAACTGGCAACCTAAGATATGTAAATGGGAATTTACTAGAAGTGCACTTTATCAAACCAGCCATTCTTTCAATTTTAGATTAGCTCACCGTAGCTCTAAAAATTTTTCTTTTACTTAAATTGATTTTCAAACCTAAAGAGGCTTGAAAGCACCTAAATAAACACATATATATTTCGTCACATACATGCCTACTTATTACAATTGTTATAGGAACTATGGTTGTCAAAACTTAAAAAATATCTTTTTCCTCCCATAAAAAAATAATTCTTTCTCTCATACGTTGTTATTATTATTATTATTATTATTATTATTATTATTATTATTATAGTCATATTTTTTTATAAAATTCATGTCTAGGATTGTAGTATATATAATAAAAATTCCTCAAAAGTTAGAAAATGTTTTTAGGAAAGCTTTACCATAATTTTAATATGATAAGGTATATATATCATAAAACATTCTCATAATGTACTAGTATTCTAACATATTAAATTTTTACTGAAAGTGCAAAACAATTAGCAGACGTAGAACAAATTTGGTACAATCGCTAGCAAATATGATTTGATGTAATAAATCCTTTGCATATGTAAAAGTGCACTCTTAAAGATATGTATATGCTTATTTATGAGGTTTTTTTATTTGCCACGAATCTATGGCTTAAGGAAAAAACAAGCTTTTACAAGGTTCATCATAAAAAAAAATTAAAGCCAAGCAAAAAAAAAAAAAAAAAAAGAAGGGTGTTCAAGTGATTTGACGGGATTACTAATAGTGCTGATTAATCCTTGAAAATATGGTTGCCAACAATAACATTATGGACGTGCATTTTTGTATGCCATGGGGAATTCCATGGAGGATCTACCTCCAAGTTTTCTTTAACAACTTGGCCCCATCATATATATAGCTCCAAGTTTCCATGTGCAAATTGGAACCAATTTGAATCAACTTAGAACCAAAGCTTTAGAGTTCTTAGAGGGGGAACCATCGTTAGGAAAATGCTTTTATTGGGAAGTTTGTCAAATTTATATATCATTTTGGCTGGATAATAATGCTATAGATGATAGAGTGTACAGAGATTTGAAGCTTAAACTTTTTTGGCCAAATAGTTTTATATATGTTAGTTCCACATGGGGTAATACTGAAATACTATTTAAAAGAGCAGTGGTGATTAGCAAAAAAACAAAATGAAAAAGTAGTGGTACATGTACTTAAAACTTGAGTTGAAAAATTCTATAAAGTCTTCTATGTCATGGTTTTTTTTAATCAACAATAAAATATTTTATTAAAAAAGAAGATAATAAGAATTACAAGCATCATTATCTTAGGGGAAAAAATGATAAGCAAACAACCCAAAAGACTAGAGAGCCCAACAAAGATTTTACCCCATAGCTCAAAAAAGGAGTAAAATCCACCAAGGGTCACCTAACTTATTTTTTTGTTCTAAATGAGTATCTTACCTTTAAATTGTCCTAATGAGGTGCCTTTCCTCCTATTGCGCGACCTATCCAGGTATTTTCCGTCACTTTCACAGTTAAATCGGATAAAAAATGATGATGTGGCATTGAATAATACTAAAATAATCTTAAAATAACAACTTTAGTCCTCAAACTATTTCAATCACTAATTATAACACCTAAATTTTCACCCAAATCAATTCTACCCAAAAAACCTAATCACACATTCATGAAATCAACCCAAACAAAAACATAACTGTCTATCGGAATCCACTCACCTTCTCCTCCACATTCAATCCTGTGCTTCATTAGCCACCTTCTGTTTGCCTTCTCCTCGATCGAAGTCCAGAAATTGCCTTTATCTACACCTTGAATCCATGTCATCCACCGGAATCCGGTGCCTTCGTCTCCACCCAAATTTAATCTCTGTTCATCACATCCGATTCAATTTCACTTGTCGGATTCAATCTCTGCTCATCATCTTCGATTCAATCTTTGTAGCTCTGGGTTTATGGGCTCATTTGTCAATCAAGCCTTTAAAGCCGCCTCACGATCCCCCACTCCTCGAAGCTGCCTCCCACCGTTAATCAAGGGTTCCGAAGAACGACGATCTCCAGAAACCTAAAGGGTGATGATGTTCATCCTTGCTCATCACGCCCCGAAAACCCAAAGGGTAGCGATGTTATTCTTCATGCGTATTCTTAAAAACCCAGATCTAGCCGGTAACGGTGGGTACCAAGGCGATAGACTTGGGCATGGTCTCGGAGTCACAGATAGTGGCGTCGGAGCCGTTGGTGAGGTTGAGGGCGCCAGAAGAGAGGAGCTAGAGGGACCCACCAGAATAAACAGGTGCGCCATCACCACCGGCGGTCCAGACGAGATGCTGCTAGAGTCGAAAGTGACTGTAAGGTAGGAGGAAGAGGTGGAGGAGGATGAGAGAGGAGCATAAACAATAGATTTAAAACTTAGGGGTCTAGAATTGTTGACTGAAAGACTTAGAGGACTTGAAATGTTATTTTATGATTATTTTAGAGTTAATTAATGTCACATCAGCTTTTTCTGTTAGGATTAATGCTAAAATTGATGAAAAGTACCTAATTGAAATGCGCAATAAGAGTAAAGGTACCTCATTAAAATAATTTAAAGATAAGGTACCCGTTTAAGATAAAAAAATAAGTTAGGTGACCTCTGGTGGATTTTACCTCTGAAAAAAGTATAACCTAAGACCAATACATAGCCATTCCCAAAACCATAGAGCCCATATCTTGGCAGAAAATAGAAAACTTGTTGGTTCCTAAGGCTTTTTTTCGGTGGCTTAATCCCTCATTCCAATTTTTTCAATTCATTTTTCAATGTAAAATTTTTTGTCTAAGAACACACATTTTTATTCCACTTTCTTTGATCTTTTAGCCTATCAAACTTCTCCAAAATTCCCAATGCAACCTCCACACACCTTTCTAATGAATTCTCAGAAATTAGAAGCTTTACTTCCAAAATTTTATGCACAAGAAACTGCCTCTCCAACATTTTTCTTAACCCCAGCTGGATAAATCACCCTTCTTAAACGTAACCCCTTTACTAAATAAATATACCCACTAGATTGTACCAATTTAGATTTAAATGAATCAAATAAGGGAACATTTTCTTTCCCAGCTAGATCAGGCCCAATAATTTGGTCCACTTCAAAAGATAGAGGAGAAACCCTAATCTTTAAATTATCGTCGATAGTAGAAAGGAAACCATCTGTCGTCTCCCTTAACTCGCCTTCACCATTGACAAAAGTCGGAGCCCCAATAGCCCTACCGACAACAAACCTTACCCTTTCACCAGACCGCTACTTATCCTCTTTGAGAATCTTCGAAGAAGAATTCTCAATATCTCTAGTCGAATCTCTGGCCCATGCCTTATTGCCACCTTTTCCAAGGCCAACAAATCTCTGCCACCATGCCCTACTGCTACTAGATGTTGAATTGCCTCCTCAGCTGCAGCTTTCTCCAATGTTTTCTCCACTTTATCATTAACACTGGATAAATTTGAAGTTGAAATCCTCATCATTATCAAGTCCTTCATTGTTGAGTTTACAACCTTTGGATGCAGGCGGGCTTTCTACTACAGCCACAAATACCTTGGTCATTGTACCACCCTTGTCTACTACAGTTTCTAACAATCATATAAATCAATGCCAGTTCTGCAATTTAGCGCCTTTAAGGATTATGATGCTTGAATGATTAGATCTTTTGAGTTCAACCAATTCAAGATATCTTTCTTTGCTATTTTCCTTGAATGATAATGACAAACCCCCGTCCGTCCAAATGCCAAACCTTCTTCTTCCCCTTGCATCCTAAACACCCTCTACACTTCTTTCAATCCAGGATAAACCACTCAATCTCTTCCCTCATGAGATCAATTGAACTTTAATATTGATAACCATTTTCAACAATACTTACCATGTTCTCATATTTTCCCTATTCAATTGAATTTAATCAATATCAAATCTCATTTTAAAACCCCAAAATCTAGGGAGAGAAGAGAGCTTCTTACTCTAGAGCCATCGACACTAATCAATTCCTTCCTTATGTCACAGTTTTGTTGGTTTCTGAAAAAGAAAGAAGAGCAAACTAACTTTTCAACATTCATTTTGGGCTACCATATAGGATTTAATGAGATTTCAGTACATTTATTTTAGTAAATTTAGCATTTAATTATCTTCTTAAAATATCATTTGCCATAAAATATGATCGGTAAAAAGTTTCAATTTTCTCATGACAAAAGTTAGTTAAAATAAAACATGCAATTACAATAAAAGATTTCATGCTCAAAGATAATTACAATAGTAATTCATTATCTTGCAAAATATAATGATGATATTGTTCAAGGGCCTTTAGTATCACTCATGAACGTTCAGAGGCCTAAAACACAAAAATGAATAGTTTAGGATAAAGTGGTAAAAATGCATGCTTTCAATGACCAGAAGATATCACCATAGATAGAAAAAAGACCAATGGGGTAAATTTACCCGTTTTTTGCCGAACAAAACATCAGCCCAAAAAAAGAAAGCAACTTTGGAAGGAAAAAAAGGTAAAAATGCTTACTTTCAAAGTTTGAGTATGAAAAAATATTGTCACAGAATAATAAAAAGACCAATTGTATTATTTATCCTTTTTTCCTAAAAGAAATTTAAAAATAAAACAATTTCTAGCTAGAGAAAAAAAAGCCCAACACTTTCATTTTTTTTACCAAAAATAATGAAAAAAAATTAGGTGAAAGGAAAAATAACCAAACAAGAATGGAAAACAAAGACAGAACTAAAGATTGGCTGATAGAGAGGAAAGGAATAAAAGGCACGTGGCAACATGGCGGGAAATTTAGGAAACAAATTTGGAAATGAATCACAAATAGAAATTTCCAGGCTTAATACCCAATTGGCCCCAGAACTTTACTAACTGAAACCCTTTAGTTTCTAAACTTTGACTCGGGTTCACTCATCTTTTAAATTTTGGAAATTAGTACCTTTTACCCTCTCGGCTCACTTAAATGATTATTTAGATTATATGAGGACCGAAACAAAGATAAAACAAAAGATCAAGGACTAACAAGTCATTTGTCCAACATAGACCTCTAGTTCTGTGAAACAACTTGGGTACTAGAATTAAATTAATCATATATCAGTATAGACTATTGGACGAATTGTGTAGATTATACGGGATTTATGGTTTCTTGAATTGTTTGAATCGAGAAAATTAAAGCAAATAATCAAAATAATATAAAAGTCCGAGTCAAATAGTTAGTTAGCCATTTATTTTCTGTTTTATCTTTATTTTAGTTCTCATATAACCTAAACAATCATCTAAATGGGTCAAGGGGAATAATGTATCAATTTTCGAAGTTTGAAGGGACATAACTCCCTGTGGTTTGGTGTATATATTAAAAACTACTTGTACCTAAATACACTTTGTAACCATTTAAGACACATACATCGCGCCAAATTCTTACAATATCCAGTTATACTTCAAAGTTGGTTAATTTATAAACGAAACCGAGTGAGCCCAACTTTATCTCCTGTGTCTCTTAAATCCTTCCAGACTTGCTGTTTGTATTCCTCGAAAGTGAAACTTTTGTAAACGGTAGGCTTGCAAGAACTCCTTATTATAGTCTCGCTTGAAGGGTAGTAAAAATATGCCAAAGACTTTCTTTCCACCTTGTCAGGAGCAAGTACCCTGTGTTTGACACTTTTGTACCTATCATTGCTCAATGCCTGCACAAATAATTAAGAAGTGGAAAAAATAATTTCCCCAAACTTGCACGAAATGTTGAAAAAATTTAATCCTAAATCTTATATTTTGTCTATCTTACTAGCAACACTACAATATGGGAAAAAAATTCCAACCAATGATTTTGTCACTAGTCAGTCAGTTTTTCACTTTTTATTGACTAATTGGAGACCGACCAATAGGCCATCAAAAACCTAGTTGCTAGTCAATTAACAATCGATTAACAACCGACTTTAGTCACTAAATACCCCAAAATACTTTTTTGTGGCAAATCGAGGCATTCAATCACCAAATTTTTGTCATAATATTGCATTTCTCTTATAGTACTAGCATAAAGCAATGAGGGATTTGGTTGAAGGGAGACACGTTGGCCTTGGTAGGGCCAAATTTATAATTTCATTTTCTTAAGGTTCAAATTGGCTCAATTCCTATATACCTGTTGTAGTTCAGGAAAATATCTATTTTAACCCATATTTTGCAAAAATGCTATGTGGACCTATGTATCAAAGTTGAGACTGACCTCGTCATCTGTGGTTTTTAGCTCCTTACTTGATTTAATAAGTATAATCTATATATGATTTGATAAATTTCAAGAACAATATATTTAACTTTAATTATCATTTCATTTAATTCCCTAACCTATTGACCTTTATCTTTTAGTCCCAAAATCTATCAAAATTCATTATGATCCTCCACTAGAATTTAAGCAATTTTGAAATTCTAATTTAAGATTTTTAGTAATGTCTTCAAATAAATTTAATTAAATTTTGGATAGTGAGTGGAAAGTTTAAATTATCAATCTCTACCTATAAATCACATTGCATATGTCATATCTATATTTACTTGACAAATTTCATCTAGGTTAATGTTTTTCATCCACGAAAAAAATTAAAACGGTTTTCATAGGTTTATGACCAAAAGAAAGTGATAATTTAAAAAGGTTACGAATTATCTATAAAATTTACCAATATATCATTACCTGGAATAAGTCGCCAATGTTAATAATCAAAGTGTTGGAGGGGGGCTTAACATTAAGCCATCTCTCATATTTCATTATTTGTAACCCTCCAACCTGGTCTTGCAAAACTATTGTGAGGAAACAACTGTCTGTATGAGGTAGAAATCCAAAGATCTGTGAAGAGAATTGACATGGCGGGTATCGGTTCATCCGAAGGCAACTGCAACTTGGGGGGAAATTTTGCTTCCAAAACATTGGAAAATTGATATCCAATTCTTGTCCCAATATTTTTGCAATTGTTTGAGCTAAAGAAGCCAGATTTTTTGTGTACTTTTCGATTGTTGATCTAGAAAATAAAGGAATGAATTATGAAG
This sequence comes from Aquilaria sinensis, assembly GCA_005392925.1. Lineage (NCBI taxonomy): Eukaryota > Viridiplantae > Streptophyta > Magnoliopsida > Malvales > Thymelaeaceae > Aquilaria > Aquilaria sinensis. Next base: position 97,682 of record SMDT01000887.1, on the reverse strand, counting down.
AAAATGGTTAGAAATAACAGATGATTGATAATTTGTGCACATCAATATCAAGTTTTTTTAATAAACCTTAAGGAATTCATTAAAATCAACCAAAAGCTGAAAAAAATGTTAGACAAAAGACCTAATAGTAAGAAAATATAACAACATGGAGCAAGTGAAGCATAAACAAACCATGCTGACCCAAAAAAAGATGGCCCGCTATATCAGATATCACTAGCATCTAAGGCCAAAAAACAAGCCAGTAAAAAAAACCACAACAATGATAATGAATAGCTATCAAAGATCAATTGAGCTTATATAAACTTAATCAATTTAGAACTCAAGTCTAACACAAACAACACTCAAAACTAGTTATCACAAGTTAAAGGACTTAAACAAGAAGTTAGGGTTTTAGAGTGAGAAGCTCTGCTTCTCTTTGTAGAAATTTTAAGGACTTATGAGGTTTGACGCCAAAATCTCTATTTTCATCAAACAAAAGTCTTTCAATATAATTGTTGAATGGGGAAAAATGAGGATATCATTTGTATTGTTGAAATTAGGTGTCAAGTTTGGAAATCGATCAATTTAGTAGGTGAAGAAATCCGATGGCTCATCTAAAAGTTGAAAGAATTCGCTAGGAATTCATTTGCTAAAGGTAGCATCAAATCCAATCAAATGGTAGGGTGCTTGTTTTCGGTTTAAAATCAAATAATTATGGGAGATTTTTTTGAACTGGTAGAATTGAAGAAATTTAGTCGGTCATGCATAATTTTTCTAGATAGTGGGAATTAAAAAGTGTGGGAGGCATTTTGTTTAGATGTTTTGTGGAGTCTCCAACCTCAATTTGGTGGTAAACTTGAACCAGCTTTATTTTAACGAAAGTACATGTTGACAAGGCAGAGTGGTGGTGTGTAAGGGCAAGTGTGGCAACCTAAAGGCAGTGGGATAGAGAATAGATCATTAGATGTGGAGTATGCCATTAGCATTGAAATCGAAAGAGGATTGCAAAACAAGAGTAACAAGTCTGTTTGTGAAGAGGCTACAATGTCTCATCATCAACCATAGGAGGAGAGCAGTCCACTAAAAGTGAAAAGGTACAATTTGAGGAGGCAATTCAAGGTATGGTGCTAAGGAATCATGGCGGTGAAGAAATTAAGGTGCTAGAGAAGGTAGAATGGCTCGGGCTTGGGGACTATTCGTCACTGGGGTGGGATGGCGATGTGGTGGTTGTATCCAAAGACAAAGCAAGGATGATCACTACCAGGGCTATTGAAGGTGGTGGCAAGTTGGAGGTAGTAAGCTGTGGAGACAAAGAAATGGCGGTTGGCTCTGTCCCTAGAGGCGGCAACTTATAAAAGGTACAAAGTAAGGCTTCCCATATTTACTTGGGATTGGGCCGGTTTTATAGTGATGGGCCTAAGTCGACCTGATTTGGTAAAGCTAAATATTGTTCCTTTAATTGAGTCTATTAGGTTAAATTTAGCCTATCCTCGCTAAACAATGAGCAGCCTGATTGCTTTCTTGCAGAGTAAATGCAGCTGCCAAGCCTTTAGTTTCCCAAGCTTCTTTCAAATTGCCTTGATGCAGCTACAACTTTCAAAATTCCCATCCTTAACCGAACATATGGCCTACACAACTTCACTCGCATCCATCTCCAAACAAATCTACTGGGAACCAAAATTTACAGCTAGTTGTAGTCCCTCCAAGCCTGCCAATCTCTCCCATTAAAAGGCATCTAGAAACTTTTGTTATTTCACGACCAATGAAGTAATCACTTCCCTATAATTTGAACATAAGACTACACCTAAACAAAGGCATCCATCCCCACCGATTACCACATCAGTATTTAGCTTTACAATTCCGGTGGCGGCTTTCTCCAGCCTTTCCTAGGGCCATTCATTGGTTGATTTGCATTATATGAGTAACACTTTTCCACCGTATGGTTTGATCTTGCATAGACCATCACCTTCCTTATCAAAGGCATTTTGTAGCCTATTGATCATCTCCAACTCTTTAACTTCTTCTCTAAAGCCAATCTAGCTCCTCTTACTTGGATTGAAACTTCAGCCTTGCTGATAGGTAGAAGTTTTCTTTTTGGCATTTTTTATGTGCCTATCCATAACGTCCTTATATCTCCAAGCCATCCAACAAACTCGGACGACTTTTGTAGAGTTAGTTCAAACTAAAAGAGTACCCATCAAGAAGTCTAACAGTTTGTTCAGAATGCCGATGAAATTTTGCTACATTAGCAGTCATTTTGTAGGTTCCAATCCAAAGCATCTTCTTCTTCCAACCTTTTATCGTTGTCCTTTCCTTATCAGAAATGAAACAAAAGCCAAATCTTAACCTTTTTCTGGTGTTTTTTAGAGACATACACATCTATTACAGCTTCAAGCTGTCGGAAAACCTTCCTCAAATCTCTAACTTGACAATCCCTTGGGAAATTGGCAAAAAGGAAAGTACTAAAAAGCCTATCCACCAACCTTTTATCATCCCATTGAACCTGCTTACCACTATATCCATTCTTCGCAGCTAGCTCCACAAACTCTCTCTCACTCTCTCTCGCTCTCATAGCCATAGATTTTGGATGGGGTTCTAGTGGCTAATAAGCCATTAATATCAAGTTATTTATCCTTTCAGATTTCTAATTGAGTCAAGTTCTGAACAATGGATACAACTCTTAATGGGGAATTGTTTTTCCTCTACATGTTATACTTGTTTAGTTATGTTCTAGCTAGGGGATGTAACTGATTGGTGCATGAACTAGCTCGGGCATTACAAAACTTAAGTGGTAAGTTTATTTGGAGGGAAGCTCTCCCAATGTCTCTTTCTCATTAATAAGACCTGAGCACGAGACCTTACTTAAGAGAGAGAGCTCATTACAACTCCACCTCATAGGTGTTTGCCTTTGGAGGGAACCTTTAAAGTTTAATTCCGATAACCATGAACTAAGAATTCACTAACTTGTATCCAAATGCATGCATGTGTATGTATCTATGCTTAAGTCTTTATATACAGAGACACAAATAGTGCATGAAAAGATGAAGGTACCTCAGGTAATTGTCCTCTAATGTTTCAAGATCGGTAAGAGGCAAGTGGAAGGATTCTGACCAATGAAGCTGCCGCAAAGTGGTGGCTGTAGGATTTCCCCATCGGTAGCTATTAGGGGGCAACACTTTGTTCCCAACTTTCCTCTCGAAGGGTCGGTGGAAAAGCTTTGCTGCTTCTCCCAACATCCTCTCCATAACTTCCTCAGAAATCCCATGGTTCTGAACCTGAAAGAAGCCCCACTCGCTAGCTGCTTCGGCCATCGCTTGCCCGCACTTCTTCCGCTCGGAAGGGCTGAGTTTGAGTTGGTTCAGGTCGATCAGAGGCAGTTCACATTCCCCAACGACATCACCCAGCGGTAGCTTCTTCGCGGTCTCGTTGTTTTTCGGGCAACTGGCCAAGAGGGTTTTGTAGGTGGCTTCAAATGGAGGCTCGAAATCCATGAAACGATGGTAGGAGGATAAGTGAGATGGAGGATATAAATAAATGGCTGAGTGATCTCGTTAAGTTCATAAGGCTACCTCTGTAACGCCTATATATATTTGTCATTCCTTGTCGGGGTCAGAAATTGGTAAAGATATTTGGGGGCCAAAAACCAATTTAAAAAAAGAGATAATATAAACCAGTCATTTTTTATTATTTTAATAGGAAAAGCTTACGTTTTTTTAGATAAGATAAGCAAACTATAACTTCAACAAAACTTCGGCACGGTTACGTAATTAAGCCATAAATTTATGGTTTTCATATCTTATGGTCTTTTATTGCTTTCATTCCTTCAAAAGTCACGTAAGTTACATTATACTCCTCAACTTTAACTTTTTACGTAAAAGAGGTCACACTTTTACTTTCTCCTATTTTATGCTATTTGTATCATAAATAACTTTCACCACTGTTCTTTATTCTGCAATGATCGGTAAGTAGTTGGTAAGACAAACACACATACGTAGCTCAACCCTTTTTTTGGCCCTTGTTAACGGTGCACTTATAAAAAAAGAAAAAGATGCCTTGGCTCCTAATACGTGCACTTAATGATATGTCGATCGATTGCATTTTCCTAAATAATTTTATCAATATTAATTCATATTCTTATTAGAAACTTATAATAACCTCAATCTGATTTGACCTAATCTATACTCTACTCTCCTTATTTTTTAAAATCTATACCTTGTCCATATTTCTTTTACATTGTGTGACAACAACATTTAAAAACTATTGTTTAAACTGTATGATTGATTTTTTCTAGTAATTTCAATCTCTTCAATATTTTTTTATGGATAATAGACATTTTAAATTATCAATTTTTTTCTTTTTTGATAAAAATTTTCAATTTTTCTTCTCTGTAATTGTATTTTTCTTTTTATAATATAAATTAGTATTTCTTTTAAAATGCCAGTTAACTATGAAAAATATCAAAAATTTTGAAATTATTGAAATATAATTACTAGGCAGTTTCAATTAGAGTTTCAAAAATTATTATCAGATAGTGTAAGAATTGGAGGTAAAATGTAGATTTTTTTAATAGAGAGGGTTGAGTGTAGGTTATGCCATAATTTCAGTGAGTTTCTATACTTTTCCTATTTTCATTTTTATAAAAGTTAACTAAATTTATTAATACATTATCTAGCAAGTTGTCCTTTAAAGTTTAAACCAATCGCTAACTTGATTCATTCGCTGAGCACCAAACCACTTTTAGTGCTTCACTTAATTACCAGCCTACATTACTACTCGGCTTAAACCAATCATTTAAAACTGTTTTTCGTGTACAGCACTAGCTCAACTATCTTGTTAGGGCACCTTTAACGTCTTCTGTAAATTCTGTCTGTTTTGGGAAATTAAAATTGGGTCATTTTTTACTTTAACAATTTTTCTAGCTTATCCTTCAAAACGAAAAATGAGATAAAAAGAAAATAGTCAATTCTTTATATCTGCATAAACTCTAAAATTTATTGTTCTTTATTCTCTCTCCTCCTAATTCACTTTTTATCTTTTTTGCCCCATGCTTTAACTTTTTTCATTTGTCCTCATGATATAGAATATTATTGTTTTAAATAAAAAATATTCAATTATTGTAATAACTAAACTAGCCATTAATTTGAATTTTCTTTAAGTGCATAATATTTTATTATTATATAATAAATACAAGATTCTATAACATATTAAAGTTGTTGGAGGGGCTCTTAGGTCACCTCAGTGAATGAGAATTTTTTAATGGACAAAAAGGTGTTTGCTTTGTTAAGTTTTGTAACAATAAATTAATTTTCTTAAGTTTATTTTATCTACTTATATTATGTGATCGTGATTTTCTCATGCAAATAGGGAAATAATGTAAATACCAAATTCAATACCAAAAGGTGATTAACACATATACGAGGAAGTAGCCACATCAATATTCACTCATGCAAATATGGTATATGAGATCTAATTATTTCTTTCGGAAATTAAAAGTTAAAAAGATTCAAATTTTAGAACGTTCGTATATATGCATCAGAATAGAAAATAAATGTACCCTTCTTACACGAAACCTGTTTGTATATTTAGATTTCATCATCGAATTATTTATTTCCAAATTTGGTATGAGTCAAATTGTTAATATAGACGTATAAATTATTTGATATATTCTTTTTTTTTGTTCCAATTAATATTTTTTGGGGGATTTCCCTGTTAGGGTAAATCTAACGTTCTTTCTAAAAAAGAATTCATCAATTAGATACGAATTAACTACTTAAACTGTGTCAAAAGAAAAAGACTCAGGTAAATATGTTCCAAATGGTAAAAATTAGACATTTAGCTAATGAAGATGTTGTTTTTTTGACATAATAAAAACCACCATATCATCATGTAAATAGATTTGTCGTTAAGGATTTATTTTCTTAAAGTGGAAGGAGTCATTGGTTCTGTTAGATGTAAGTTTATGATTCCATAGATTAAAAAAAATAAAATTTGACTTAACATTTTCTACCTGAAAATTGATTCGCCACACAAATTTGGTACCAAGATAAATTTGGGGGCTTCCCCCTCAAAGTAGCGGCGAGCATTTAGTTAATTACACAATAATTTGATCAGTTAACATCTTCGTGTTTTTACAAAATGTATTCAAATTGTCTGAAATACATATTAGAACTAATTTAAACCGTTTGAATTATATTTTGGTTTATTTTGTTTGGTTTATTCAATTTGACATTCTAAGACCTCCGCAGATAATAAATGCAAAAATAAGATAAATATGAAAAAATTTATCTCTCTTTCCTAAAGTTAAAGAAAGATAAACAACATATAATCCAAATTTAGTAGAAAATAATTTTATACATGTAGAATCAATATGGATCAATATATGTCACTGCTCCATATTTATACACATTCTTCCAAATTTATCATGTGTACTATGTAAAGGCCATAATTGGATGTCATTGTAATTATATTTTTAATAAAGGGTAATATTGATACATACATACATACGTACATACATATATGCATACACACACACACACACACATATACACATACACACTGTGTGTGTGTGTATAGACACACATAAGTACGTTATTTTACATAATTCGCGTAACTAACAAATAGTATAGGATGGAAGAAGCAATGAAAATGTTTAGGAGGAGGGGAGAGATTATACATCTCATCATTCCAAAGTCGGGAGAAATGGAATTAAATCTCACCAATTAAAAAGAAACATCTAGTTTTTATTCGGTATTCGGTTAAGTTAGCTTTCATTCGCCAATGATTAATTACAGGCTTTAGAGCATGAAAATAAACATATACTTATTTCAATTGATTGAAATAAACATTTTCAAGAAAAAAAAAAAGAGATCAGTTAGTAGATCAATAACCAAATCAAAATGATAAAAAAATCTTAGAGATTGTCCACGAGATTTACCAAGATAAATATAAAAACTTGCAACAATGAAGATCCAACTTTCTAGCAAACTGCAACAACGGAGATCCAACTTACTAGCAAACTAAGGGTAAATTTCACAAATAGTCCCAAACTTTTATTATTGTTCTTTTCTAGTCCCTAATCTATGCAATATTCTACTTTTGTCCTAATCTGGACATTTTAAATTGGTAGTTTTTCATAATTTATGAATTGAAATAAGCATAGTTTACAAAGGTGAAAAAATAATGATTTAAATTGTCCATTGACCATAAAAAATGACTGTACAAAATAAATTTATTGTGAGACGGTTACTAGATATTCAAAATTACAATTTTAAAAGTTGATATTGGATAATTTCCTCTAAGTTATATCAAATGTATGGCCAAAATGAAACTTTTTAAATAGGTCTAACACCAAAATGAGGTGTTTTTAACAGGTTTATGCCCGAAACAGAAGCAATAAGTAAGGGACTAAAAAAGAATAGCAGTTAAAGATGAAGGACTATCCGCGCAACTTCCCAGCAAACTATAGCAGATCCGCTGGGAGAAAGTCATTCCATCGTTAGCCGGGGAACGCAAGCAGAGGCGACTAGGGTAGGGTTTGGTTTCTTCACCGCCGGCCCAGCTGCGTGAGATGGAGGCGGAGGTGAGAGAAGCCGGGAGATCTTGTAATTGCCGACTCACTTCAGCTTCAAGAAGATTCAAATTTACGACAAGTACCCGAAGGGCCAATCCAGAAGCCGCTGGAAACACCTCAAGCAAAGTAGTATCCTTTGGTCGACAATTGATGAGACATAGGAAAGCATGTCTGGGAAAATGATTGCTGGCCGCCAAATATTTAAATATTCAACGTCAGATAGTAATTATCACATGGAAATTAGAACCAAGTCGGCAAGATTTTTAATATTGTCACACCGCATCATATAAATTATAGGTATATTATATAATATACTAGATTAAATATTATTAATAATTTTATAGAAAAAGATATTAAAATATGCTTTAAGAGAAATAAAGTTAAATATAATTTTTTTACACACTTTTATATTCTAATTATTTATGAATAACATTAAACATAAATATTCTAATATAAACAAAAATATATATGAAAAATAATATTTTTGAATGAAAACAAATAAAAATAGAATGTATAAAATAAAATAAACATTATTAAAAAAAAACTAATGCACTAATATATAAAAAATAATGATTAAATAATAAAATATACATTAAGTTCCAAAGTGGGTTAAAGTTTGATACATCTGCCACAGTTTAGTCCGCAAAAGCAATATACTCAACCCATTACTTTTTGTTTCCAATCAAGAAATTGTGCAAGTGGAAGTAATAATCAGATTGTTGCAGCACGCACAAAAAATATAATTGAAGGAATATTGATTAACGCCTTGTTGTGGTACATTTACGAATAAAAGATAGAAGTAAAAGAAAAGAACCACAACAATTTTTAAATCTCAATCATGTTAATATTCATAGTTAATTTTTAAAAAAAAATGAAAGAAATAATATCAATATTTATGTTAAAATATGTATATCAATTATATTTTAAATTTTATATATTTATGTCTGGCACACTGATGTCTATGATTTAGAATGAAATAAGAAAAAATAAATTTTTCCTACCTCGCTTATTACCCATGTGCTGCAGTATATTCCGAACAAACTGAATTATATATAACATAGTAAATTGAATATATATATATATATACACACACACACACACTGTATATCGCATACCCGCAACATGTGATGCCCCACATAATTAATGTACCCCCAGTTTTTGTGCCAACTTTAAATCCATGCAAGTGCCAAAGGAAATTCGTTCTTTCTAATTTTCCCACCACCTTTTCTTTCTATGACGACCGTTGCAAACGCGTGTTCATTGCCAAAACCATATACTGATTAGCCAATAAAACCACATAAAGAAAAGCATATGCTCATCTTTTCAAGCCAAACTTGTCACTACATCAAATCGATCTCGCACATTAATTTGACACCAGTATCTTCTCTGTCTCTTTGCTTATTTTCCACTTCTAGGAAAAACGTTAAAGATACAGTTCTTGCCCGATTTGCCACTTGTCATTGCTTCTTTTCCTTCTTTTTTGAACAGCAAGCTTAAATAGTACTATTAATAAAAAGAATAATGCACAACCCTAGTTCCACCAACATACTGTAGCTAATCCCTAACAAACCCACAAATTACGTAACAAAACCACCCAAAACGTAAGATATATAATTGGTAAATAAAAGCCTAAGACCCCTTATAACACTCCCTTAACTTAAAAATCACACACTCCCTATAATCACCGATAAAATATAAACTTTAGCACCAAGTGACACAAAGCCAAGGACCCAAATGTGCAAAATTAGAAGGTGTCTAATCTTTAAATCCTCATTATGATCTTTTCAATTCGTATTTTGTTGCCGAACGTTTTTTGGTCTCAGTCCCATCTTCCTTCTACCCTCTTTTTCACGCAAATTCTACCTTAATTAACTTCTATGGGTAGTTCAACTGATGCAAGGCTTCGGTTGTAACACATAAATTTATGGGTTTAAAGTGTTTTGTGAGAGTACGGCCTACCAACATAAAAGTACTCTTGAGCTAGCAGCAACCGCGAATCACAATGCTAATTAGTTGGTTAAAATATATGTTTGGAAACTCACATTTTTTTCTCATAAATATTGGCCAATTTTAACTGCATTTGTTAATTGTTAATATCTTTTTTTTTTTTGTAATTGTTAATTGTTAATTGTTAATATCAACTTATGAACTTTAATTAACTTTTTTTTATATAAATTTTAGTAGTATTCTCTCAAATATAAAACTGTTTTTTCCCGGTTACTTCAAGCCCATGTAGAACAACATGGATCACATGTATTTTCCCGAAAATCTGAAGTTGTTTTCGTAAACTCAACCTTCTAAAAAATAGCCCATAGGAAAAAATTACAAAAAAAAAACCACTTTTGTTTGAAACACGCAGCCAAATTCGGCCACCAATGGTTTTTTACAGCTCAAATATAGCACTCGTGTTTTTAACAGGGTAATTGGTCACTCTTTCTTAAATCATAATAAGAATTTTTTTTATTAAATGAGTATACTCTTAAAAAAAATATGCATGAAAATATTCTAAATATGAAATATGTATGTTTTGTTATAAATTGAGGAAAAAAAAAGATATATAAGTTCATTAAATGTGTTAGGACTTGAGTATAAACTGGCAATGATGTGGAAATTAACCTGTGGAAATAAAAAAAAAAGCATTTCTGAAGCATTTTATTAATGTAATGCATTAAAACAACAGTTTTTTATTTTTATAAAAGGTTACTTCATTCCACCACATCAGCAAATCACCAGAGAAAATGTCAACAAGCTAAGATGGAAAGTCTTTCATCCACAAAGTAAAATGATCACAAAAGAGGCCTATCCTTGCTAACTAATTAATGAGCAACCTGATCACCTTCCCGCAGAGTAAATAGCACCTGCCAGGACTTCAGGTTCCCAAGCTTCCTTCAAACCTCCTTGTTGTAGTTAAAGCTTTCAGAATTCTCATCCTTAACCGACCATATTGAAGCGGGACAGGAAATTTAATATTTTGTTAATTTATTGTAATTATTTTTAAGAGTATTTTATTTCATTACTTTAAGAGTTACTTTTGGGTTTTATTTGGTTAACTAGAGTCCTTATCGATTATGGTATCAAGTAGGATTTTCATAAATATCTTTTATTGGAAAAAGATATTAAGTAGAATTATATTTCCTAGTTAGAGTTAATTTTGATTTTTCTTATTCTAGTTAATTTAGGACTTATAGTGATCTGATCTTTGCCTATATAAAGGCTTGTGCATGTGTGCAAGGTGCTTTAACTTTGATTAATAAAATTATTGATGTTTTTCTCTCTAAATTATGGATTTCTTCAATTAAATCTTCTTATTCTATCTTAGGGCTAAATATATTCTACCCTTATACACGCAGCTCGTTGCGTCAAATATAGCTTGCACAATTTTGCTCACATCCATCTCCAAACAAATTTGTTGGGCACCAAAATTGGCCTGTAGTCCCTCCAAGCCCTGTCAAGCTCTCCCTGTAAAAGGCATCTGGCAACCCTTGCTTTTCACGGTCATTGCAGCAGTCACTTCCCCACAATATAACCATAAGACCACACCTAAACCAAGGCTCCCCTCCCCACCAATCACCATATCAGTATTTAGCTCCATCCATCCCAGCATGCTCAACTTTAGCAAGCTCAACTTTAGAATAATGTCATTGAGCTTTTTGAACCTGCCAATCTTTCCATGCACAACGTTATTGTGGTTTTCCCACAAAGCCAATGTTTTGTTATGTTCCGCTTATTGCCATGGCACTCTCATAATTATGACACTGTTTGGGCAGATTTGTAAGCAATAGGTATGTGGTGCACCCGGCAGGAAGGTATTGGTGATATCCAAAAGACCGTTTATGCGCTAGTGTGAAAATCGCACACTTTTTGTCCTAAAGCTAAAAATAATATGGGCTTTGAGTTACCATTTTGATTAAAGTTGGCTGGGCCATAGTTAAGAAGCTTACTATTAGTTTATGGTGTTAAATCTGTCACGAATCTAAGTTTTTATTTGCTTTCGGATTTAACTTCTCAACCAACGGCGGATCCACATCTAGTGTATAGGGGTCTATGAAACCCTTTTTCTAGAGAACCGGTAATAAAAAATTCTAGTTTAGTAATTGGTCCCTTTAATTTTTTAATGGACTCTTATATTTTTTATAATATCTATTAGGATAAAAAATGTGCCATTCTTATATTAATAGAGATAAAAAAATTAGTTAATCTCTTTTCTCCACACACAGTTAGAATCATGGAGGAAATCTTATACTGATCCTTAAACTTTCTCATATTTTTGTTTCTAGCCATTTAACTCCTTTTATCACTCATTTTTCTTCAAACATATGAAAAAATTGTAGCGCTAATTGTGCATAAGAAGCCAAGTTAGAAGAAATGTTTAAGTTTAACAGTTAAAATGTGACTTTTGTCTTTTATATCTATATAACATAAATATCTCGTTCATATTATTAATATTTCATATGATTTTCTAGTTCTCATTAAAGGAATTGAGCCAAAGCCCAAAAAATCTAAATCAGAGTATTTTTTATTTTTTTTTTTGAAGTTTTATTTATTATATTATATTATATGTAAATTTATAAATTTTATTATTTAATATTAAAATTTAATAATTTTATGTGATACAAGCTACTTTATAAAAATCCTATATCCGCTATTCTTCACAACCTAACTATTAGCCTCGAGATTAGACGACCTTTGGTCACCTCTGCCCAGTGCTCGGACCAGACAAGACAAGACGGCGGGAACATTGAAATGGCACCTTGCCAGGGCTTCAAAACTGCCAAAATTTTGGTAGGTTTTACTGTTTTTTTTTCTTCTTTTGGTTTTCTTGGAGTTCGTTAGTTTTTTTGGAGAGTTTTCTCCCTATCAGGTGTACTTTTAGATCTTTATTTCAAGAAAAAGGTAGTTTTGATCTTATTTCCCAAAATGGGGGTAGTTTTTGCCAAGTTGGCACTTTCCCTCACAACCTTATCCACATCTCAATAAAAAGAAGAGGCTAATTTACACATTTAACCACCAACTTTAAGGCGATATCCATGTTAGTCTCTATTGTTTTATTTATTGATTACATCATTAAATTTTAATTTTTTATAGTTAAAACTTGATCAAGTTTTGAAAATTGATATCATATATACACATCATACATATTTCATGTGGAATAGGGGTGTCACATGCCACTCACTCAATTATAAAAAGTACCACATTTTATAATTTAATGAAATTTATTGTATCATTTCATAGTACCACCTTTTTAATTGGAGCATAACATCAATTGATGTTCCCCAAAAAGTTTTTTCCCATTTTTTTTCACCAATATGTTGCTTGAGAGTCAATGACTTATTTCATCTGAGCATTTGAGTAATTTTTTTAAAAAATATATTTTTATTTTTTTATCATTAACTTTTTAATAGTTTTTTAAAAAATGATATATATATATATTAAAAATATGAAGTGATTTAAGCTTTACTAACCAATAAGATATAAAATCCTTTGTATATATCATAGGTTTTTGTTATAAAATTTTAAAAAAATAAGCATTTTGGGTAATCATTTCAATCACAAAATACTTCTCTTAAAATGAGTTCCTTTTAATTTTACATGCATATAAAAAGATGATTTTTTTTCTTGCATAGGAAATTTTAGTCTCTCTTTTTTCATATGGCGCTTTTTTTATACGAAAGAGATGAGTCAAATTTTCAATGGTATTTGTCATCCAATCCCCCAAAAAATAGAAAAAGGGAATAAAGAAACAAAATAGAAAAAATGAATGGAGCAATAATCAATTGTGCTTGCATTTATCTAATTCATGGAGAATCAACTATAAAATTATGTAAGAAATGAAACAGTAGGGACGAAGGTGTGAGTTGATTGACAATTGCTGGCTAATCTTGTATATTAGCCTTTTGTTTCCATGGACAGCGATGTTGTGGGAGATAGTGCCAACTGCCAACTTGGCATTAAGCCATTAACTACCTCATTCTAAGAAATAAGACTAAAACCACCCTTATTCCGAAATAAAGATCTCAAAGTACACTTGTTAGATAAAAAGTTCCTTTTTTGGCGATAGAAATTATTACTCCATCTCAAAAGATAAAACATATTTTTTTGTCCAAAAAGAATAAATTATTTTCTAAAAAAATATTTTAATTTTTAGTTACCTTATCACCCTTATTTAAACTTTCACTACACAAAACTACAAAATAAAATTTTACTTTTAACATTTTTATTAAAACTCTCACTGCATATAACTCCAAAAGTAATCTTTTCTTTCTTTAGTCATCATTTAAACTATTAATACACATAACTGAAAAATGATTCATTTTAATTTTAGTTTCAAGGAAAAAATGAAAAAAAAAAACATCATAAGCTACATATACTTTAATCTTTGTACTTAGAGAAATGTATGATTTTTTATGAGATAAGGAAGTGTAAGAGTAAGTATGAGTGTTCATCCAAGCCAGTCAACCTACAAAACAACTACCCAAAACTAAACTGAATTGATAGCAATACGGGTTTTATGCATGTTAGGATCAGGGTGAGTAGTGAAAAGGTGAACGTGCTCATTCATGTGGGGCGGGGCGGATTTCAATTGTAAAACTCGTATAAACCTGACCTGACCCGCTTCTTCTCGAAATTCCTAAATTCTAATCCCTAATAACAGGATGTCAGTACTCAAGACTCACTTCTTTCTCTATTGCCGTGCAATTTATTTTTTACTTATTTATAACTATTTTGGATTAAGGCTTTTTTCTTTGTAAAAATTCACATGTGACTTTGGTTATTTGTATACATCTAGTATATATCCTTGTATATAGAAATTGACCAACATGACATATATATATGTTAAGGAGCAAAGAGATAGAAAATGAGAGGGAAGGGCTAGTTTCTTTAGTTACTTTTGCAAGTTACTATAAGCTAGTTTTTGTTTATAATATATAAATTTATGGCCGTGAGTGTGAGCTTTTGCAGCTGGCTTTTCTAGTTTACTAATTAATATCAAGGTTATTGGAGTTTTGAGATCATTATTTGAAACCAAAGTAGGTTTAAACCATATTTTCTACTTTTTGTAGGTTTTTTTATTTTGTATTATTGTTATACAATTGATTTGTCTTCTTTTTGAAAGTTGTAAGCGCATGAAATTTTGATTGGAGTAAGACATTTTTTTGTAGAAATTAACACTTGAAGTATAATTGTATGTTTTTGTACTTACTTATAATTGTTTTGGATGAAAATTATTGCCTTATAGGAGAATATAAAAACTTGAGCATATCGAAATGACATGAACTATTTTTTATGTGGTCCGAGTTGCCATCAGGATTAAGGATATGCGGGTAGAGTTAGGTAATTAATTAGGAAACTCGGTCAATGACGCGGGGTAGGGTTGGGTTAAGCTCGAACCCAATCATATCCGATCTGTAAACACCTCTAAGAGTAAGAGTGCAAAAGTACGCAATTTATCTAGACCTTCCTCACTTTGAGTGGTAGTTTTTTTGTGCAGTTAATTGCATCCATAGGCCCTAATCTTTTATTATTATACCATTTTGGATCCTAACCTTGATTTTTTGCATAGAACATTCTCAAGCTCATTTTAGTTTTACATTTTTGACCTTTCATTAGTAGAAACTGTTAAGTTAGAAGGAAAAAAAAGTTAAAAAATTGTGGAGGATACTGCTTGGTGCTAGCGGAGGATATGACTCTCTTAATGTTCTCACTTAGCAGAATGTTGAAGATTAGGTGGGTAAGCCTTTGTTTTGCTTTATTTAGGTTCTTTCAAATTGATTTGGTCTTGGAATTGGTAGAATCCGTGTTTTAGAGACTATGTTTTCAAGGTGGTGTATTAGATTTCACACTTTTTTTCTGGTGATACCAAGATTTTATATCTAATGTTAGCTGGGTTTGTTTCAGTTTTTCTTTCACTTGAAGGTTTAAACCTGCTGGTTTTTTTTTCTGGATTCTTGGTGTGTGTTTACTCTTTGTCTTTATTATTCAGTCCTAACCTAGTTCATGAGTTTTTTATTATTCCTTCACTGCTCTATTTGTCTAATCAGCGGTTTAAAGTGGACTGATCAGTGTTCACTGCTTTGGTGATGCCCTTACATAGCTTGCCAACGATAGTTTTGTTCTCAAGATTCTATATTTTCTTTTTAGTTTTCTACTTCTACAGGTTCTAGTTCTAACTAGGTTTTCATCATTATGCCATTGTCAACTCTTAGTCCTAGTGCCAATATACCAAACAACAACTTGGTGTTTTCTATGGAAGTTGAATTCACTCAGAAAAATTAGGATCATTTACATAATTTTTTTACTTATTAAGGCTATTGACTGATGTACATTCTTCATCCTTATGTAAAAGGACATCGATAGTTTCTAGAAAGGATGTAGGAAAGCTAAAGTCTTGGTGGCAGTTAGGAAAAACCAATTTATTGTTCAAGTTCTTCCAGGACAAAGTTTAAGGCAGCTAGATTTACAAAATCTCTGGACTTTTGAAGGGGCTTTAATCTTGATTAGGAGGTTACAATCTCACTTGCCTTTTGATGCTCATGAGTTCAATTTAGCTTCTGTATGGGTTTGAATCCACAAGTTTCATCCCATTGACATGACTAAGTCCACAGCTTATTTATTGGCCCAAGATTGACTCGTTTTTTATCTGCATAGTAATGCATATCATAGTTAGGCTTTCCTCCAAATAAAGGTTGAGATTGATGTGTCTAAGCCACTGTTAAAAGGTTTTTTCTTAGAGGATTACCATGGGTCTCAACATTGGATTGAAATTACTAAAGAAAGAGTTTTCAAAATCTGTAAAAAATGTGATTGTATAAGGCACTCTGAATCTTATTGTTTGGCTTCAAGATTGCCTGGTTCTAGTAATCCAACAGACTAAGTATGAGCGGCCTTAACCTCAGCGGCTCTTTAGGCATGGGCGCAATTATTTGCACAACCTCACGCAAGTTCTCATGCTAGGGTGTAGGAAAAATAAAGTCATCACCTTAGTTTAAAAAATAGGTAAAAACTAAGGAAAAACCAAATTTGACTCCAAAACAATGAGCAAAGAGAATTTTGCAAAAAAAAAAATGGAAATTTTGGGATCAAGGATTGGGTGCAAATTGGGAAGGTGTTTGTAGCGGAGCAGGGCCAGTGCCTGGATTTACTAACATTGGTAGGCTCCTTGGGAACTATGATCTCACTTAGGTTGCAATTGGCTAGTTATTACTTATGAAGTATCTTAAATAATTACATACAACTAATTACTTAGCCTACCCTACATAGAAAATATGCATACATCGTCCTGGCTATGCAATAAAAATTAAATAAAAAAATATTGAAAATAGTGTCGACAATTAATGAAAACACAATTCAAAACGAGACATGACGTAAAACTTTAGTTGCTTTAACTTTAAGTAACAACTATGCGCATACATCTCAAACTTATATGCACCCAAATATAACCCTGGTCTTATACACACCAATAGGTACTAGCAGAGGCAATCTCTTTGTATGAAAATGTCATACATTTAGAAGAAGCAACATATATTTACTAAGATCCATCCCTTACTCTTCACCCAAACAAGCAACCTTCAAGTAATGAGCCGCACTTTCCTTGTACTCACTTAGCCGCAAAATCATAAGGTAAACACTTTGATCAGTACTAGCTTGTACTACAACTACCTTAAAAACATAAAATTTAAAAACATAAAATTTCCTACTAGAGAGTACCTTCAAACCAATAAAACTTAGTTTTAACAGCTGCCCCTTACCAACTGTTAAGCCTGACGAGCCCACTTAATACCTGCATAACACTTAAGGGGTGAGTACTCTAAAGTACTCAGTAAAGGATTTGGCGCTCATAGAAGGAAACATATGCAAGCATGCAAAGCACAAAAAACATACATACACACACACACACACACACACACACACACACACACACACACACACAAACAAACCAAGCAATCAAATAACAAAACAAACAATAAAAAAAATGAATAAACAACAACAAAAATGCAATGTAATGTGTGGATGGATGAGCGAATGCACATGTTTATGCACTTAGGACTTCTTTACATCCGAAGGTGTTCTTAACTACTGTGAGCTCATACGGCTGGGGTACTTGGATTCTGGCCTTCGTATCCGATGCTAGCACTTGATTAAGCCCCATGAAGTCCTCCTTACGGGCGACTTAAGTAACCCGTCACTTACTTAACCTTGCTGGCCTTTTACAAGCTACTTAGAGTAAATCATCATTTACTCACCTCTTACCCATAACTTCCTTTTACTTGTTGTGTTAGGTAATTGAACTTAATGGGCAAACTTCGCCAAGTTCCCCTGAACTCGACTCGGGAAACTTAGTGGATTCACTTACCTAGCCCGCCAACTCGGTTGGGACCTCTTGGGCACCGCTCAATGCCCGAAGGCACTTGGCCTCTACCCTTAGGTTATCAAGGGTCCTGGACCTTTCTCAGGTCCCTCTCTAATGTCGGAGGCTCATGACCTCGTCCCTTGGCTATTTGAGGACTCATACAATACTAGGTCCATTCTTAATACCCTATTTGTGACTTAAGGTACCTCACTTATCCACTTTTCTTTAGCTCTCTTAACCACCCATTTATTTCCCACTTATTGATGCATACTTAAATCTTATAAGCACTTTTGAGTCATGTTAGGATGCCACCTAAGCCTTAGAAATTGATTTAGGACATTTAAAAACAAGGTTGGCACGATTCAAGCATAATGTTGTAGCATTGAATACTGTGGTATAACAGTATCGTGATTTTATGGGAGTTGCTGGAATTGATGCGATAGCACTAGAATAGTTGATGTGATAGCATTGCACATTTCGATAGCCTTTTCTTCCTCTTTATCTTGATAGATGCAAATCGCATCAAAATAATCAGTGCAACCGCATTAGCCCTTGGAGCTACTTTTCTTCCTCTCTTTCTCGGCCAATCTTGCTCCAAATCTTACCCAAACCAGTTACAATCACTTTTGGATTATTTCAACTTATTCCCAGGTGTTCTAACACTACTTATACATGATTTAATCATTCCATAACTTAAATGCCTTACCTCAAATCCATGTTACGCAAGATCTAAAGCAAACAAACCACACAAAGTTCACTTGAGCACAACTTGCTTCCCTTGAGTTCCAAGTCTAAATCCAAGCAAAATAGGCACCAAAAGCACTAAATTAAGGCCATCATTAACCATATTTTAAGCTTAGAACTAACTTAAACCCATAGATAAAACATACCTTTGGGTTTCAACTTAAACTTGAAGAAATGAGTTCTAAAGCACCAAATACACCAACTTCTAGGTAGGAGCTCGATGTGATTGCCTTGGGACCCTTAATTTTCATGGAGAATAAAGAAAATTTAGAAGATTTGAAGAATAATGGTTATGGAAAATGGGAAGAATGAAAATGAGTTGGGAGAGATGATGAATAGTAGCTTGATTGTCTGAAAAAAATATCTCCAACCACCCCCCACTAACTTTGACTTACTTTCTCCACTTGCAAAATTAAATTTTTTTCCTTCTCACCAGATTTCTGCCTCAAACCATCCCTTTAGGTCTTATGGTTAATTGTTCTCCTTGCCCCTAGCCTTTAACTTTATGCCATAAGTGGCACGATAGCCCTAATTCCTTAATTTGTGCATTTTGGTCCCCAAACTCTCATTCTTGGTTCCAATGGTTAGGATAACTTATAGCCTCAAATTATTTGATAAAAAATATTTGCATGAACTTAATTTTATTAAAATTACAACCATGCCACTCACTTGGGTCAAAATTACCATTTTATCCTTTTGCTATTTGGTGCCATTTTGCACTTAGGAATTCAATGCAACCTTACTTAGCTTGCTTTTCTTACTTAATAAAAATTCTTTAAGGAAAATAACTTGGGATTTACTTACCTTGGCATCCAAATTATTGGAAGTACTTGGAGAGCCTTTACATTCTCTTTACCTTAAGAATTTGGTCCTCTAAATTTTGATTTTTAATCGAGCATCACACCTGGATGATAATCCTTTTACATCCTGCCCAGTTTTCTTGGTCATGATCTTTTCCTTACTATGGTTGCCCATAGCTCCTTAACCACGAGCTCATCTCATGTCTTTAGCTTCTTAACTTGCCAATCAAGAAACTTCTTAAGGTAGTCCTTAAGAGACCTCTCCAAGAAGGAGACATCTCCTTGGAGAAATTACTTATGAGGTGAAAATCTTACCTTGGTTCACAAGGCACATCCCTATACTCTCAATTTTCAATTAAGCCTATGTGACTTGGACTTAACTTGCTCCCTTTTGGCCATTCTCCCCGTTGGGGTACTTTTGGGAGTGCTTAATGTCCTACTTTAAGTCTTTACCCTTGGTAGGACTTGTCACAATCTTACACCTTACTTAAGCTTTCAAGCCCTACTTAGGTGTTTCTTAGCTACCACCACCTTAGCGCTCTTGGCACAATTCAATTTTGCAATGCTTGCACTCATCTTAGACACTCAAGTCAATTCTTAGGTGCATCTTCAATCTTGTTGCCCTTTAATGCCGTAGGCACATACTTATCATGATAACTTATCATTAGCATTATTGCTTTTTAGTGCCTTAAGTATGGTACCATTTTTGTGGCGACTTACCCTTAGCTTTCTTAGGTAGCTATTCATACTTACTACCTTAGGGTTTTTTAGACCAAAAGCTTGACACCCTTGAGCATGTTATGGGCTCCTTAGTCTACATAGATTTCTCATATTTTGGGTGTCCTTGGGTGTATCACAGACTACCCAATTCTCCAACACTTGATTCCTCTAGGTAATCACTTAACATGCTTAAGATCCTTGACTACTCTTTAGTCACTTAGCCATTTCTTGGCTCTTAATTCTTAAGACACCCTTAGCATGCTCCAACACTATTTATTACTTGGGAGTCATTCCTTAATCAGCTTGGTCTTCTCTAGCAGCGGGGTATTCTAGGCCATTATAGCCTTTTCTTAGGTCTTTTTAAATTACTTAAGACCAATCGTTAGCACTATTGATCAACTTGCTTAGGTGCTCTAAATGCCCTACACTGCCCAACATGTCATTATTGCGACCCCTTAGGCCTTGGCTTAATTACTTGGCCACCTTGGGTGCATATTTGGCATTGAGTTCCCTTAGGCACCATAGATCTTAGTTTTTCATAGGAAGCCCTTAGGACCCTTAGCGTTCAGCCTGTCATGATCCTCCTTTAGCTCTTACACTTGGGTACACTTTGTGTCCCACAACTCGTGCCACACTCTTGGCCTCATTAAGAATTTCAGTTTGCTTGATTCTAACTTAGCATTTGGCTTTTGCCCTCATCCTTATCTTGGTCTCTCATGGAATCCATAGAGTTCTTTCCTAACACCCCAAACCCATCGGGTTAACACAATCCGAATGCCACCCATGAGTGTTTTTAACATGCTCTTATACTTGAATGAGACTTAATGACCTTATGCTTTCTTTAGGACCACTTTGGTACCTACATCTTGCACCCCAACACTTGGGCACATCCTTAGGTCTTTCCCTTATTAGACCATTATTATGCACAAATCACCATGATTACTCAGTGTGATCTACACACTCATAGCCTACAGTGTATGCACCCTTAGACTTAATTAAGGCTTACAACCTCCTTATGCCCAGGGAAGTCTTACTTGGCACTTCTTTGGCCCATATTTCACTTAAGCACATGAAGTCTCTTTGAACACAAAGATTTCATAGAGCCTTTATTATAATTAATTCTCATGGGATCTTAGTGATTCAAGGCTATCATTCTGCAGCTCAATTTTTGGGACTCTCTAGGTAGTTCTAACTACCGTAGCTTCAACAATATTACCTCGGGGTTTTAGTTCTTTTCTTGGCCACCTACTTGTTCAAGAGTCTTTCTTAGTCATTAGCTAACCATACTTAGACTCTTAAACTTCTTAGGTAACTTCATACCCTTAGGACAATAAGAATCCCATTTGCTTCTTAGGCTTAGCATGCTTACTTAATTTTCCAACAAACCTCAACCTTCATTTGCCTTGAATCCCACTAGTGAGGATATTACCTTTACTCACAC
The DNA here is from genome assembly GCA_005392925.1 of Aquilaria sinensis. Taxonomy (NCBI): domain Eukaryota; kingdom Viridiplantae; phylum Streptophyta; class Magnoliopsida; order Malvales; family Thymelaeaceae; genus Aquilaria; species Aquilaria sinensis. Next base: position 76,080 of record SMDT01000887.1, on the reverse strand, counting down.
TTAGCTCCATCTTGAGCTTCTCTATATTTAAAACCTTAACTCAGCATTTATACTCATCAATACGATTGCCCATTTTTTCTATTTATCCAAAACCCTTTGATAGTGGAGTACACTTTGGACCTTAAGGTCCTCTCTCTTATGAACCTTTAGGTTAACTTAGGTCCACACTCTTAACCTTTTGGTTTAAAGCTTTCTTAGCTCCTTCAAACTGACAATGAGCCTTACTATCTAAATTGATTGAACTCTTAAATATTCGAGAACACTGGTTAATTCACTTTTACTCTTCATGAGTAACCTTAGGTCAACATAGACTATAACAAAAATACTAGGCATAAGTCAACTGCTTGGAGTTCATTATATCTCCATGGGTGTTCCCATCAGTTATTAGGTGCCAATTTTATTACCGTTTAGGACGTCTCCTTTCTACTCACCTGGGTTGTCCTTAAAACCACCTAGTTAATGGTGCTTCCATGGTCCCCCTTTACAGTTCCATTCCGAGTTGTAATTTCCTAGGAATCTAGATATTACTCTTTTGGTCTCTAAGGTTCAGGTTAACTCTTGAACCTTGACCAACTTACCAAAAATCAATGGACTCCCCTTCTTAAGGAACCACACCTTCAAAGACAACATCACCGTTTTGAGACCTGTGGGTTATGGTTTTCAACCTTCACTTGATCAACTTCTCGCAATTACTGCGAGTCCTTAAGGTACCACCTACTTTTTTTTCACTTGAAACTTCAGGTTCCTAAAGTTAACTCCTGGCGTTATAAGCCCTCTTAGCTTAACTACGGATGCTTAGAGAATTCAATCTCACTTTATTTGATAACCCTTAGTAACTTGTGTGCAACACTTCTCAGAATTGGACCAGTCATAACTATCTTAGAGTTGTCCTTCCTTAAACTGTCCTTATAATGCTTAAATATTCCCTACACTATAGGTACAAGTTGGATCAACTTAAGGCTCAACTTATGGCATGACTTACCAACTCTTTCATGCAAGTCACCCTTACCCTCAGGATACTTCTAAGGGCCACCTATGACTGGCACGGTTAAGTCAACTCTTATGCCTCTTAACTGATCCTTTTCTTAAGCATTGCCACACCATTCAATAAACCACAACCACAGATTACTGCATACTTGCCACCCTTAAGCTTCTACACAAAACCTTAACCACTTTAATGGTCCAATTAAAGCTTACCCTTTTTGGGCTCTTATTGGTTCACATACCCACACTTCTTCATAATCCTATTTTTCTAGGCAGGCTAGTTACAACCATAGACATAATAGTTTAAACAATAAAACTACTTACTAAGATGCTGTAAACTTAAAGGTAATTTTTTTTTTGCCAGCTCCTTGACCGATCAATTGGTTCGAGTAAGTCTTCTTGGTTGCTTTTGAGTACTAGTGGCATTTTCCCTATGATTGAGGTGTTCTTGACCTTAGCCTTATTCAGACCTTGACCTTGAGCATATTCATGCCCTTAGTTCTTTACCTAGCACACCTTAGCCCATAACCATTGTCTAACATTTTTTTGTGTCTATGTCACCCTTGCTTTTGGGTAATGATGGTTTACTTGGCCTCGGTGCACTTTTTGTAACTTAGTGCCCCTTAGCCCTGGCCCTTGGGCTCTTCGACTACTTGTCGAACTCTGTCCTTATCCATATGACTGTAGACATTCCCTTGAACTTGGTCTTGCCATTAGGGTGGGGATTCCTCCCTTGGTCTCAGTGTACTAGTAGGTCTTAGCATACTTTTACCCTTACCCTTTAGGCATCAACCACTGCCTCTCCATCTTCTATGGTTGGGTATGCTCTTTGGGCTACTCATGCTATAGTGCTACTGGGATTGTACAACAAAACCTCTAGCTTCCCTATGGCTATCACCATAGGGCCACTTGGACCTTTGTTCGGTCCTTTGCCTCAATACCAAAACCTTATCGGGTTCACACTGATATACCTACAACTAAAGCCAGACGACTGCTGCACTTTAGCAGTTGTAACCCAAGTGTAGGTTATCGTAAGTAATAAAATCTCGAGAGTCTGAGTGTCGAACCACAGGGAAATGAATTAAGAAATATAATTTGCAGAATTGGTAATAAGGAAAGATTTTGGTGCAAGGTGTGAATAGGTGTTGATTGAAAATTCAAATTCAAATAAATAGCTAAGGTTAGGGGATCCACTTTTAGTATATCAGTTATGATTAATTTTAGCCAATCTTACCACTCAATTGAGATCCACACATAAAGAAAGTCCCAATTGGGGAATTTAGTTAATATTAACTTTCATTGATCTTAAAACGGCAATGCTTGCTAATGGGTTCAAGTATCCATCAAGTCAACCTTTGTCTACGATAACTCAAGATTCCAATATAACTAGTAGAGCCATGTTCTACAGAGGGAATCAAGCAGCTTTTGTGCCAATAATTTGAATATGATGAATCAAGACTCCCACTTAACAGAAAGGGAAGTTAAATAGATTAAGGAAGAAAATACCATTAACGTAAATCAATCATAACCTTTATACCAAAAGCATCACCTTTTCACTTTAACAAAAGAAGATTAGTTAGCCATAATAAAAGTAGACAACATGTAAAAAGAGGAAATGAACATGAATTGAAAGATCAAAGGTAGAACAAGAAGAAGAACAAGAAAATACTTGGACAGAGCTTCGGTATTGAAAACAAGAACAAGAACAAAAGAGAAAATTTAACTTTGATACAAGAACATGGAAATGGCCTAAGAAATGTCATGAATTCGTCCTCCCCGCCCGCCCCCCCAAGGTGCCTATTTATAGAGTTTTTGGGGTGAGTGAAATGGTAAAATAGTAAAATGTTGGAAAATACAAATCAACAAAGGCGGGCTGCAACTTTTTTTAATTTTTTGACCATTATAGATATCGAATCAGCTTTTCTTTAAAGCATAGAACTTGTAGATCTTTTCTTTAGCTTCGAATTAATAGCTTGCTCATTCAAATTGAATATCCGTAGCTCAAGTTATGATTTTTCTACCGAAACTGCTCTTCAGCACATGAAAGAACGAATAGTTTCATCTATAATCAGATTTTGGTAATGAAAACGATCAAACTAGCTTGCAGAAGGAAGTAGAGTTGAAGATCTATGTGTTGGCTTTCAGATGAATTTGGAATCACTCAGTTCCAATGTCTACAACTCCATATATGATTTTTCTCGTGAAAGGTCGCCAAGTGTTGATTTTACCTACGTAAAAATAATTATTTAATATTAATGAACAGTAAAATACGTGTGTGAATAGTAAGTTGGTGAATAGTGATATGTGAATAGTAACTGATGAATAGTGACTCGGTGAATAGTAAAAATGCATGAATAGTAACATGATGGAAAAAATGCTAAGAATAAAGAAATTAATCATGCTCAAAGTGTATAATGATGATTTAAACCCTTAATAGCAATACACTTATGAGTCTTCATCACACATCTCAACCAGGTTCTTGTTAGTCCCTAGCAAGTATAACCTAAAAAAAACTAAGAAAATAAACAAAATACATAATCTAACTGATGCCCTGAGACATCTTCACTGGAAGGCATGGTGACTTCCGGGAAGACTTCCTGTGAAGGAGAGCGTCTGGAGTTGAGGTTTCCCAGGGGAATGTGCCTGAAAAGCTCAGAGAAGAGGGTTAAGAGGTCCCTGGGGTGTTTTTCCGGGGAGGAGCCTCCGACGCCCAAGTCAGTTTCCTAAGAAGGTAAAGGGGAAGCACTAGAGTTTTTAGTGGGCTTGCCTGTATTTTCTCAAGGAGGAGGAGTTGAACCGTTTGCCAGGGTCTATTCCTTGGTATTTATAGAGAAGCCCAGCCCGTTCAGATGATGACACGTGTTCGGTCGGATGTTCTCTGAGTTTCTGGGCGTAGGGGGCGAGTAGCCGGTGACAGGCTTCTTGAGTCTTGAACCGAGACAGGTCGTGACAAGACCTGGACGGCGCCGGCGTGTCAAATCGCCGTTTGAGGTGACATGCGCCGTCTGTGGGCGGCATGTCAGAGGCTCCTTAAATGCTCATGCCGTACTCTCGAAGTCCCTGACGAGGTCGTCTTCTGGCGCGGACGATGCCCCTTCGGGAAATATGCCCGTAGTTCGAGGAGTTCCCTGATTCAGGGTTCCGCCTTCAGGGAGATCCTCCTCGGCTTGCGAGAGCTGATTCTTCATCTCCGAAGATGATCTGTTTAGTACCTCGGGGGGGCTAATAGTATCCTCGAGTTTCTTGACGCTCCGAGTTCGGGTCAGATAGAGGCAATAGCCCTTCAGCTATCACATGCTCCCATTTGGAAAGCCGAAGTGGAGACTTCGGTTTGTAGTCTTTCCGAGGATGCTCTTTGGGAGTTTTTAGGGTGTAAAACCTGTGCCGAAGATACATCTTTTGCCCGAAGATATGGGCTGTTCGGCCATAGCCTGTCTTTTGGTGTCTTCGAGGCATCCTACTTCTTTCCTTTCTTCTTTCGCAGGTCTGTGCAATGTCGCGTCTCATGACCAGGCGTGTCAGTCTGGAGCGGCGCATCCTAGTTTTTTAGGGGTGTCAGAAGACGTGTCCCCTATTTTGGCGCGGTGGCTGACACGTGGCACTCTATCATTGGAGGAGAGTCGCGTCGGTTACAGAGGGCGTGTCTTTTCGGGTGCAGAAAACAGTTATGGTGACTGTTCGCCTTCAAGGGGTACTTATGACGCTGGTTCGTCTACCCACCTTCGGCCTATATATAGCCCATTCCATCATAAGTCCCTTTTTTGGTTTTGCTTCTGCTCTTTTCTCTGCTTGCAACTGTTTCTTTTTTCCTGCTTTCCGCGGCGGCGCTGTCTGACAGAGTTTTCTCCGACGATCTTTCACGACGGCGAATTCAAACCCAGATTTTGGCAAGTGATTTGGTGGGTTTTTGATTTCTAGAATCCTCTAATTTTTAGAGTTTTTTCGGAAGTTGCTTTCTTTCCTTTTTCCGAGCTCATTTTTCAGCCAACATGCCTGTTCCCGAGAGCTGGCAACCCCTTTTGTCTCACCCTTGCTGCACCACCCCCAAAAAACTAGAAAAATGGAAGAAAAAGTTCTTTCTTCCTTCGTATGCCGTTACGAGGTTGCCACGTTCTGACCAATTTTGCTTTTCGAACCGTAGCAATGAGGTTACCGTTTTCCGAGCCCAACTGAAGGCCGGACTTCGGTACCCTCCTCCGAAGATGATTTGCGACTTTTGCCAATTCCATGGCATTGCCGTAAATCAACTTCCCCCGAACTCTTACTGCTATTTCAACGCCTTCATCTGCATGTGTGGCGTTTTCGGGATAGAGCCCCACTTTGTTATTTTTATGCAGTACTACAAGCTTTTCGTGGTCTCGAAGGGTGGCTTTTATTTCATGCTGCTTCGGGGATCCGGGAGCAAAAAATATATGTTCACCTTCACCACCAAGGACAGCTGGCGAGGGTGGCAACAAAAATTTTTCTTTCTGAAGATGGAGGAGGCCTGGTCGCATGTTCCGACCAAGTGGGCTCAGGGAAAGCTAGAGATGGATGTCATAGATCCGAGGATAATGCTAACTCCGGAGTTGGCTCCTATCTTCGCGGACTTCGACGGACGTATCCGCGCTATCTCCGACTGGGGTCCCGAGGTCTCTTCGCGCTCTCTCTACCCCTTCCCCATCAATTGGAAGCTAATGACCGAGGAAGTTCTTCGGGAGCTAGGGGTAGTGAAGGAGCACGAAACGGACCTCGACATGCCGACTCCTGCCATCCCTGGGAAGGATTCCTGGCTGGTGCAACTCCTTCGGGAGGAAATTTCTTACGAAACTTTCTTCGAGAGTAAGTTATCTCTGACTCCATTTATTATGGTTTTCATCTTGGACTCACACTGATATCTTCTTTCTTTTTCAGATATGGGCGACGACACTGCTGCCTTCTACAAATCCCTTTTCACTGGCCAAGTTGAGAAGGGTGAGCAGACCAAGAAAGCTGTTTCCCGAAGGCGGAAAGCGACTGGGGCTGGGCCTTCGGCCAAACGGGCGAAGAAGACTATTCCCCCTCCTCATTCGGAAACTTTCGAGGAGGCAAGTGAGGAGCCCGAGGTTGCTGCCATTCCGCCGCCCGAGGTTGCTGCCGACGTCCCTCCGATCGACGTCCCTCCTCAGAGTCCTACCTCGTCGCAGGCCCTTCTGGATGCCGTGGTAGAGGTTCCTTCTGCCAAGGAGCGGCGTAAGCGCAAAGGCAAGGGGATCTCCACCGAGGAGGCCCCGGACTCTGGCGATGACGTCGTCGAGGTGCCGCCAGGTTCGCTTTCTCAGGGAAAGTGTGATGTCTTCACTTTTTGAATTTTGGGATGTACTTGTCTTGACCAACTTCTTTGTTTTTGCCGTGCAAGGGAGTTACTTACTCTGGGCTGGGCGGCCGAACACGCCCGGAGGCGAGCGCTCCACGATGCTAAAGTCCCGCAAGGGAAGATCCCGAAGGAGCCTTTCTGGTCATTTACGGAGGACATGGATTTATACTCTGGAGACTGCCAGCAAATGGCCAAGAAGATCTCGAAGGGCATGCTTACTGAGGCCTCTTTTAGGGCCATTGCGGAAGCTCATCCGGGCGATGACTCCCTCGCTGCGAAGGTTTCCGAGCACGCTGCCCAGGTATGCTTCACGCCTATCTTTTTCCCTTCAATTTTTTCTGATTGTTTGGCTCTCTCTTTGGCTTACTGACCTCGCCTTTATCCCTTTGCAGCTGCTGGGGTACGCCGGCTACCTCAGAGTTCGGGTAGGCAGGCAGACAGCATTCCGAGCCTCGGCCTTAGAGGTTATTGAGAAAACTAAGGCCATGTGCTCGGAATTGGCCACCGAGAACCTGCAGCTGGTTGATGCTGTAGAGAAGGAGGTTGCTGCCCTTCGGGGGGAGTTCCAGAAGGAAAACGAAGAACTTCTGAAGGACTCATCCCAGAAGATTTCTGACCTCGGCTCCCAGGTGGCGGAGTTGATTTCGGCAAACGAGGCGCATTTAAAGGAGAAGTCAGAATCTGAGGCTCTCCTGGCGAAGGCACTTACTGAGAAGGCCGAGCTCCAAGCCGAGGTCGATTCTTTGAAGAAGGAGCCGAGGAAGAAGAAGATGAAGGCACTGAAGAAGGAGGTCGCAAATCTGGAGAAGGATCTTGAGGAACTTGAGGTCGAGAAGAACAAGTCTGACCAGATGGCCAAGGTCGCTTTCCAGGACGGGTTTTGCCTTGTTCGGCACCATGTTCTTCAGAGGTTCCCTGATCTGGACCTCTCTTTCTTGGAGGCACTAAACATTCCCGAAGGGCCTCGGTGGTCCTGGTCCAAGATTGAGCACCTGAACTTGCCTTCTTCTATCCCGGCGCCAAAGGTGGTGGACAAGGACGTAGGAGCTGGTGGCTCTCGGGACGCTGAGATTCCTTACTTTGTTATAAGACTCCTTGCCTTTTTCTTCTTCTTTTTGTACTTCTTCTTCTCTGTAAGCCGATTCACCTTAATGAAGATTTTTTGGCTAAGTCTTTTTGCGAGATTTTTTGTTTTTCCCTTTTTCCCGAACATGATCGCTCAAGGGACTTCGGAAAATCATATTTGCGATAATTTTGGCAAGCACCTTCGCGAGATTTTTCGTTTCCTATTTTTCCCGAACGTGATCGCTCAAGGGACTTCGGGAAATCGTATCTGTACTTATTACGGTGAACGCCTTCGCGGAATTCTGGCTTGTACACTTTTTTATACTTGAGAATTTTCCTAAGAAACTTCTGTACTTAGCATATTTTCCAAATTTGTACAACACAATTCTTCCGCGAAACCTTAAGCGTAGAACTTTTTCAAGGTATCTGAATGCCAGGTATTTTTTAATTCTACGCCTTCGGCGTCGCCGAGCCTATACACGCCTTTTTGTACTTCAGCAAGAACCAGATAAGGTCTTTCCCAATTTGCGCGAAGTACTCCGTGGGAGGGCCTTTGGGGTGCAAAGTCAGCCTTTCGGAGAACGAGGTCTCCTCTCTTGATTTCCTTAAGGCTGGCTCGTAAGTTTATAGCCGCGGCCACTCTTTACTGAAAAGCTTTTCTTCTCAGCTCAGCTATTTCTCTGTGTTCGCTGACAAGGTCAAGCTTGGTTCTTAAGCCGAGGTCATTTCCACTTTCATCGAATACTTGTACCCGTACCGACGGTCGCACGACTTCGATTGGGATGATGGCCTCTGTCCCGAAGACGAGTGAAAAGAGGGTCTCCCCTGTGGCTCTTCGGGGTGTTGTTCAGTAACTCTATAACACGCTTTGGAGCTCTCCCGGCCATTTCCCTTTTGCTTCCCTTAGCCTCTTTTTCAGACCATCTTTTATGGTCCTGTTAGATACTTCTAGCTGCCCATTGCTTTGGGGGTGAGCTACTGGCGCGAAGTGCATTTTTGTTCCGAGGTCACTGATGAATTCCTGGAATCCTTTATCCGTGAACTGGGACCCATTATCAGCTACAAGTACCCTTGGTATGCCGAATCTGCATACAATGTTTTTCCATACGAACTTCTGCACTTCTTTTGCCGAGATAGTCGCCAGGGGTTCTACCTCGACCCATTTGGAGAAATAGTCTACTGCTACCACGCAGAATTTTATGCCTCCAGGGGCTATTGGGAGCGGCCTAATGAGGTATATGCCCCAGACTACGAAGGGCCAAGGATAATCAGCCGAAGTCACCAATTCTGAGGGTGTCCTCTGGATATTTGTGTGTCTTTGGCAATTACCGTATTTCCGGACGAACTGCCTAGCGTCATTTCTCAGGGTAGGCCAAAAGTATCCTTGGCGAAGTACTACTGTTGCAAGGGCGTCGGTTCCGATGTGCGAACCATAAGCGCCTTCGTGTACTTCTTCGAGGATCATTTCAGTATCCTCTTCGCCAACACACCTCTGCAGTGGGTTTGCATATCCCTGCCGATATAATTCTTCGCCAATTAGGAAGAATCGGCCGGAGCGTCTTCGGATTTTGGCAGCTTCACTGAGGTCTTCGGGAAGCATACTGTCGGCGAGATATCTTTTTATCGGGTCTTTCCAGCTTTTTTCCGAAGTTACTATGCTCAGTACTTCAATGCTCGGGCGGCTTAGTACCTCGGTGTATGTTTCTGACTTCGACAAGCAGTCTGCTTCAGCATTATCCCGTCGAGGTACATTTTTGATCCGTATGGTGTCGAACTCTCGAATGAGCTTTGTCACCAGTTCGTGATATTTTGCCAAGATTGGGTCCTTCGCCCCATAGTCTCCTGCCGTTTGCCGAACTACTATCTGGGAATCGCTGTGGGCTTTTAGATTTTGCACGTCAATTCTTCTGGCTAGGTGCAGTCCTGCTATGAGGGCTTCATATTCAACCACATTGTTGGTGACGTTAAAGCTGAACTTAATAGCCTTCATTACTTCAAGGCCTTCGGGACCTCTGATAATTACCCCAGCTCCCTGGTGTTCGGACCCCGAGGCTCCGTCGACGTACAAAGTCCATTCTGGCTCACCTTCGCTTGGATCTGGATGGCTATCTTCGGTGGTGGGTACTTCGGCAATGAAGTCTGCCAGAGCTTGAGCTTTTATGGCTTTTCGAGGTTCATAAGTGATGTCGTGTTCGCCAAGCTCTATGCACCATTTGGAAAGCCTTCCCGAATGATCAACTTTTCTCATGACATCGCGCAGAGGTAGACTGCTTCGGACGATGATAGGGTGAGCCTGAAAATATGGTCGCAGCCTTCTTCCTGCTAGCACCAAGGCATATATAGCTTTTTGCAACAGAGGGTACCTGACTTCGGCGCCATGCAGGGACTTGCTTACGTAGTAGACTGGCCATTGCTTCGCCCCCTCTTCTTTCACAAGGACCGAGCTTACGGCTTTTTCTGTGACGGCGAGGTATAACACGAGGGGCTCTCCCTCGCGAGGTTGCCGCAAAGTGGGCAGACCGGCTAAGTAGATTTTGAGTTCCTCCCAGGCCTTTTGGCAGTCTTCACCCCAAGGATGGTCATTACTCCCGAGGTTGTCCTCCTTTTTTGCTGCCTTAGTGAGGACTTTGAAGAATGGTCGACACCGGTCTCCATATCTGGAAATAAACCTGCTGAGGGAGGTTATCCTTCCGGTGAGCCTCTGCACATCTTTTATTGTGGCAGGAGTTCGGAACTCGAGTAGAGCCTTAATTTTTTCTGGGTTGGCATCAATGCCTCTTTCTGATACCATGTACCCAAGGAACTTTCCCGAGGTCACTCCGAAGATGCACTTTTCGGGATTAAGGCGGATCCCGAAGGTTCTGAGCTGGTGGAAAGTTTCCTTTAGATCTGCGACGTGGTCGCCAGGCAGTTTGCTTTTGACTATCATGTCGTCCACATATACTTCCATGTTTCTCCCTATTTGGTCGCTGAAGACCTTGCTCATCAACCTCTGGTAGGTGGCTCCTGCGTTTTTGAGCCCGAAGGGCATCCTGATGTAGCAGTATGTTCCTCCCTCGGTGATGAAGGCGGTTTTTTCTTCATCTTCAGGGTCCATCCTTATTTGATGATACCCACTGAAGGCGTCTAAGAAAGTTAGGAGCCCGTATTCGGCAGTTGAGTCTACCAATTGGTCTATCGGTGGGAGAGGGTATGAATCTTTCGGGCAAGCATCGTTCAAGTTTCTGAAGTCGATGCACATCCGGAGTTTGCTGCTTCCTTCTTTTGTGGCAACTACCACATTGCTTAACCATTCAGGGTACTTGACCTCCCTGATGACATCGGCTTCTAACAGTCGTTGGACTTCGGTTTTGACAAAGTTACTTTTATGAACTGAGATGCCTCGCTTCTTTTGCCGGACAGGCTTTGCTTCCGGACTTACTTTGAGGCTATGTTGAATTATGTCAGGGTTTACCCCTGGCATGTCTTTCGGCGAGTAGGCAAACAGATCTTTATTTGTCAGTAGAAAAGATACAAGTTTTTCCTTGTCACCTTCGGCCAAGTTTTTCCCTATTCGGGTATTTTGGCCTGGGACAAGTTCTACTTCTTCCATTTCCGCCTTCGCGGGATTCTCTGCCTCGCCCTTTTTTGGCGCTTTTGCTTCCACAGCTTGCGCGAAGTTGTTTGCTGGAGCCTTTCGTGTTTTGACGAACACCTTCCTTACTTCGCCTTGATCTATGAAGATTTCCGCATCTCCATCCTTGGCGGCGAAAGTGACGGTTAAGTACTTGACATCAGGGCGAATGTGCAGGTTTCCCTGTGTCTGTCTTCCAAGGATGGCGTTGTACGATGAAGGGACATCCATAACGATGAACCTTGCCATTGTGGAGGCGTACAACTCTGCTGTCCCAATCACCGAAGTCCCTTTCAGCATCAAAGGGAGATCGATCCATCCGAGGACGGGCAGTTCGGACGGACCTACCCCGAAGGTAGGCGAGGTGACGGGCTTGAGGTTGCTGCTAGATACACCCAACCTCGGCAGCAAGTGTGAAAACAGGACGTCGGCATTTGATCCGTCGTCAAGCAGCACTCTCTTGACGTCCCAGTTTCCTATTCTCGCCATGATCAATAATGGGTCGTCATGGGGAAAAATGACGGTGGAACCATCCTTTCGGGCCAGCTTTTTTGTTGGACTTTGATACTCCATGACTGCTATTTCTCTGGCCTTCCTCTTTCTTTCCGAGGATGGTAGTCCCGTCGTAATTGTTTGTATGATTCCCGCTGGAGGTGGGGGGCGCCTTTTCGGACTTCGGTTTCTCCGCCTGTCGGAGTCATAGTCCTCATCTTCTGCCTTCCCTTCCTCCTCTTTTCTCCCTTTCGGGGAAGGCATGCGCAGATAACGCCGAAGTTGGCCCTGTTTTATCAGCGACTCTATATACTTTTTCAGTTGGAAGCAGTCTTCGGTGTCGTGGCCGTGGTCGCGATGAAACTGGCAGAACTTCTTCATATTCTTTCTGTTGTCGGCGGTCATGGCCCGTGGCCGCTGAACCTGAGTTCCCTGCCTTTCCATTGTCATGAGGATGTTGGTCCTTGTGGTGTTCAGGGGTGTGAAAATGGGGAGTTTCCTTCCTCTCGTTCTCCGAGGTCGGCCTGCCTGTTCGGTGGGATACCGGGTTTGCTGGTTGGACCCTTCGGCCCGGGTGTGATCGGACTTCGGTCCGCCCATTCTCAGTTCTTCGGCTGTCATGTGCTGTTCGGCCCTTCGGTAAAATTCGCCCAGCGTGTCCGGGGGGTCCTTGGAGAATTCGTAAAACAGCTGTGAGTCCCTCCGAAGGCCCCGTGTCATCGCGAGGATGCGTACTTCGGGCCGAAAGTCTGGGACACTCAAGGCCTCTCTGTTAAATCTCTCGACATAGTCGCGGATGGTCTCTCCAATTCTTTGCGCTATGTCGAACATCTGAACCGGCATCTTCGCCGTTGGCCGACTTCCGATAAACTGCTGCGTGAAGGCTGTGGATAACTCCTGGAACTCCGTGATGGTTCCTGGGGCCAATGAATTATACCAGGCTGTTGCTGGCCCAGTGAGAGTGACCTCGAAACATTTGCACAAGGTAGCGTCGTCGGCACCGTGCATCATCATGCTGCGTCTGTACTTGGTCAGATGGGCCTGTGGATCAGTACGGCCATCATAAGTTTCCAGCCGAGGTACTCTGAAGTCACCTGGCATGGCTGCCTCAACTACATCTTGGGTGAATGGGGACTCATCCCCACAAAAGGTTCCAGACAGCCTAGCCCAGACGGGTTTGCGGGCCACCTGTTTCTCCACTCTGTCCAACCTCGCCAATATCTTCTCCATAAGGATCGTGGCGCTAGGTTCTTCTTCTGGGAGGGGAGATTGTCGGTGCCTCTTCGGAGAGTGAGTTCGGCGCTGAGGGGATGGGGACCTCGCCTCAGGTGACTGGCTCCTCCTGTGTGTGATTTTGGGTCGTCTTGACCCTACTTGTCCCGCGAGCCGTGCCCCGAGGGGCATGTTTTCCGTTGAAGACTCCTCTCGTGGGTCTCCGCATCCCGAACTACGATGGGTTGGTTTGGGACTTTTTTCCCGAGGGTGTACTGGTGAAGGAGGCCTTTGGGCTTGAGCTTGTTGCGGCCACCTTCGGTCTATTTGTTGTGTCATTTCAGCTACAACAGAACGTTGAAAGTTGCACAGAAAGCTCATGGTTACGACCAGGGGACGTTCTTCCTCAGGCGTGGAAGTCCCTGGGAGGGCTTGCTCAGTGGCCAGTTGGACTTCAGGCGCGGACGGGGACCTCAGGAGTCCCTTGTCCTTAGAACGCCGAGTCTCAACGACGGCGAACCGAGGATGGTTTCCCACAGACGGTGCCAAATGATGCCCTGAGACATCTTCATTGGAAGGCATGGTGACTTCCGGGAGGACTTCCTGTGCAGGAGAGCATCTGGAGTTGAGGTTTCCCACGGGAATGTGCCTGAAAAGCTCAGAGAAGAGGGTTAGGAGGTCCTCGGGGTGCTTTTCCGAGGAGGAGCCTCCGACGCCCAAGTCAGTTTCCTGAGAAGGTAAGGGGGAAGCACTAGAGTTTTTAGTGGGCTTGCCTGTATTTTCTCAAGGAGGAGGAGTCGAACCGTTTGCCAGGGTCTATTCCCTGGTATTTATAGAGAAGCCCAGCCCGTTCAGATGACGACACGTGTTCGGTCGGATGTTCTCTGAGTTTTTGGGCGTAGGGGGCGAGTAGCTGGTGACAGGCTCCTTGAGTCTTGAACCGAGACAGGTCGTGACAAGACTTGGATGGCGTCGGCATGTCAAATCGCCGTTTGAGGTGACATGCGCCGTCTGTGGGCGGCATGTCAGAGGCTCCTTAAATGCTCATGCTGTACTCCCGAAGTCCCTGACGAGGTCGTCCTCTGGTGCGGACGGTGCCCCTTCGGGAAATATGCCCGTAGTTCGGGGAGTTCCCTGATTCAGGGTTCCGCCTTCGGGGAGATCCTCTTCGGCTTGCAAGAGCTGATTCTTCATCTCCGAAGGCGATCTGTTTAGTACCTCGGGGGGCCTAATAGTATCCTCAAGTTTCCTGACGCTCTGAGTTCGGGTTAGATAGAGGCGATAGCCCTTCGGCTATCACTAACAACTCATGACAAATCATGCTATGAATATATAACACTTGTAAACTTGACTTGAAAGTAATTAATGAAAGGACAAAAAGTTAAGTCCTTGTTACCAAAGGTAGAAAAAGTTAAGTCTTTGTTACCAAAGGTAGAAGATCACTCCCTAAGTGTTTGTAATCATTTTAAGATGGGTTTATGAATAGCTTACTTTGTATTTCTCCATTTGGAGCTTGTAAGGGGATCTAACTTCACCCTCACTGGATTCCCAAAAGGGACTGCATGTAAATGTAAGTCCAATGATCTTTATACAATGTAAGGCCCGCAAAAATCCTAAGTAATTAAGCCTCAGGCTATGAGAATTTGGGGCTTAAGAATTTTTCCTAAATTGGGAATTAAGCTCATTAGATTTGGGAGGCACTAAATTAAGTAGGACCGAGGAGTATGATAAATGTTGGACACTCTCAGAATTTAAACTCGCTTAGGCCAAGCAAAATGATGAAAATTTAAGGTGAGAGACTCAATGGACAAAGGGGACTTTTGGTGGTTAGGCTCAATTGCCCAAACACGAGGAATTGAGGGACTAATGGGGAATTAGCCAATTTTAAAGGCATTGGATGCCATGGCTGCCACCTCCCTTAATTTTCCATTATTTTAGTCGACCTCCCCTCCAACTCATCACTTAGGATTCCTTCCTACACCTACTTGTCCCCCACTTTTGACAAAGTTACCCAACTTTCACCAAAGTCATCTAATTGGTCACCTACTTTTGACCATCTCACCCACCTCCCACACAAGTCTTCCAATTTGTCAGCTACTTTTGACTATCTCACCCACCACCCACACAAGCTTCCAATTTGTCTCTCACTTTATCTCCCATTCACCCCCAAGTGAATCACATGGTTTCCTTGTATATATACTCTCTCTCATGGCTAGCCATACAAGTTCCATTTTAGTCTCCATTTCACTCATTTCACTTACTTACTCTAAAATACTCATTCTCTCCTCCTAAAGCTCAAACACTTCTCCAACTCTTTCTCCCACAATACCATTCGACCAAGTATTGTTCTTGGTGTTATTTAGTGTAAAGCTTGTGTCCTTAATGTTTATAAGCTTCTAAAACCTTCAAAGGCAAGGAATCAAGTGGCAGTTTGAAGAGAAGTCAAGAGAAAACTTGAAGGAAATCAAGCCGAAGGATTTGGCCATACCTAATTTGGTTAAGGTTCTTGAGCTAGAAACCAAATTCTAGCTACAACAAGCAAGGAAAAGTAAGAAAGACAAGCTACTAAAAGCTTTCGGGCAATAAGGGTTGCAAACAGTTTGGTAAGGATTTCTATACCCTTTGAGTATTCGGGCCCTTGGGTGATGGATATTGAATGCCATATGATCCTAGGAGTGCTACAGAGTTCTATATTTTGTTGCTTAGGCAACTCTGTGCTAGCTAGCTCTGTGCAAGTATTACGGCTAGGAATTGGGTCGGTCAACTTAATTCCCAAGCATAAAGAGATCTCAAATTAATACGGACTAATAAATGGTTAACTGAAATTAAAGAAACTATGCTCATACTTGCGCTGCCCTTCATGGAAATATGGTGTTAAATGGTGTGTGTGTGTGTTTGTGTGCTTCTATGTTTGGCTGTGCTTGTTAACCCCGATTATTATTATATGCATATATCTTGTATTTTCTTTGTCTTAGTGTTTTCTTTGCAGGAGCATAGAATATTTGTTGCCATGTTATTCTTGGCTATGTTAGGCTTTCGAAGCCATATGTTAGGCTCTCGGAGCCATACGGAATCCGTACTAAGTTTTATTCACCCACCCTTCTCTACTTAATGTAGGAAAAGGAGCATTAGAATGGAACTAAGATCAAGAGTACTTTATACTGATTCTATTGATAAAGGTTTGTGTACATATGTATTTGCTCAATGTTCTAAGTATTCTAAGTGTTATGGGTAGCTTGTGAAACAAGCTAACTAAGTGTGGACTTTATGTGCAGGACTTGGAGTCTAGATTGTAGGAACAAGGTCTAATAAGGTGGTTATGTGTGTTCTATGTCATATGTGCATTCGGCCTTGTCTTGAAAGACTAAGAATAAATTTTTAATGAACTTGTTATGTTCAACCATGTTGTGTTCTTGGCATAATTGATGGACTTTTGAACTTTTGGATTAAACTTGAGCATACGAAATATGTAGATTATAAACAAGTTTTTCAAACTTGAGTTGGTGTTTTGGTTGCCATGCATGTACTTGGCTAGTTGAGTAATGAAATGAACACACAGGTTCTGCATAAGTACTAGCTTGTTTCTGAGAGCACAATATAAACCTTTAAGTAAATAATTAATGAGCTAGTACTAGTAATATCCTAGGGTTCATGCCCGTATATTTTGATAAAGATTAAATGCCCCTTTTGTGGAATTCCACTGCATGGTTAAGTAACTGGGCCCCAATGGGCCAGGGGCTAGGCTGGGCATGACAACTTGGTATCAGAGCATAGTTGCTCTCAGGACCCAAGTTTTTGGTCTATGGATTATTTGTAGTATAGACTTGTTCCCACATAGGTTAAGTCCACTAATGTGTCTACTTATGAATATTGAGTATATGTGTACCTTGCTAGTTGTTATGCACAGGATGAGAACCAGGAATATGGATAAGGAGGCCAGAGGCCAAAATGAGAACAGAGGCACCCATCAAGAGGGCGACCAAACTAGTTTAGAACTAGAAATACAAGCTAGGGCCATTGACCCCGTTAGGTCGAATATGGCTGGACCTAGTAATAATGATCAAGGGAAAATGGAACATATGATGGCAACATTGCAAGCCACTATTGCCCCACTTGTAGTTGTCGTACAGGCCTTGATTAGAAGTCAGGCACAAGTCCCATAACCTACTGGGCAAGAAAAAGAACAGGAAGTCAGAAGAAGGCCAGGAAAAGAACCCATGCTTGGTGATCAAGCTAGTGGGAATGAGAGAGAGATTAATGATAATGAAGATGATAAAAGGAGAAATCCAAGAGCTAAAAGAGTCAGGTTAGAAATCAAACAAGAGACTAGAGTTGAGTGGGAAGAATGTCCAGAAACAGAAGAACTGGACATTGAAGAAACGGAAAAGCCAACTCAGCTCACTACTATTACTAGGACAACGAGGGCTCCTAGAGAATGGCCTACTGATAGAGATGAAAGAGCCACCAGAAGAAATGCTGGAGGCTTAAAAGAAGGTCAACTAGAGGGGTTTTTTTCCTTAAAACCCCCAATTTTTAGAGGGAGCAATTGACCAGATGAAGCTGAATTCTGGATTAACCAGGTTGAGAAGATCTTCGAGAGAATGGAGGTTTCCTTTTCTCAAAAGGTTTTGCTTGCAACCTTCAGATTAGAAGGTAATGCTGAAATGTGGTGGAAAGCAGTCCACAGGACTTATACCAGCAAAAATGCTAGAAGGCTCAATTTCAGAAGAAAGGCAATACAGTGGGATGAATTTCTCAAAGTTTTTCAGCAGCAGTACATCAGTGAAGCCCTAAAAGACCAGAAACAAGTCGAGTTTGACTTGCTTGAGCAAGGAGAGCTCTCTGTGCTGGAATATGAACAGAGGTTGAATAACCTTATCTGCTATACCCCACAATATGATGGCCAAGAGGATTTGAAGGCTAAGAGGTCCCTCAGAGGACTAAGGCCCGAACTAAGGCAAATGCTTAGGGTAATGGGCGCCTATAAGTATTATGACATTGTTCATAGGGCTATGGACCTAGAGCAAGAATTTAGAGGCTAAACTGTGAAAGGCCCCGATAATACCAATGGGATGCAAAATGGCTTTAAAAAGAGAGGAAGAGAAAACTTGGCACATAAGCCAAGAAAGGATAATAACAAAGAAAAGAAGGTAGCTCATTATGGACCTTCATGTGAGACTTGTGGAAAATTCCATGGCCAAAAGCCATACTACAGACTCACAGATAGTTGTCTTAAGTGTGGTTCCCAAGATCACTGGGTAAGAGATTGTCTTATAAAGAGTGAGGGACAAAGGAACATGGTGAGATTCGGGAACAAATGGGCTCAAGGGCAATTGCCCATAAGGAGGCCAAATAAGCCTTTCCCTCCACTGAAGAGGAATCAAAGACCCAACTTGCCTCAAGATAAGAACAAACAGAATCAGGCTCCTGGAAGAGTGTTCCAGATAGAAACCTTGAGAAGGGCCCAAGACACCTAGGAGGCCAAAGGAGTAGAGAGTGAAGAGGAAGAAATGAACCAGGCCAGGCTAGTTAGGAAGACTCTAACAAGTACCATTTTACTTAATGGTTATGAAGTATCAGTTTTATATGATACTGGTGCATTATTGTCTATCATATCTGCTGGACTTGTTAAAGCTTTAAATCTTGAAGTATGCAATACTGATGAAATGTACCTAGTAAGGACTGCGGGAAATGAAATCCTGTTTGCAGACCATATGGTAAAAAGTTGTATGCTTAAGCTTGGTGAAATAGAACTTAAAGAAGACATGATAGTCTTGGATACAAATGGATATGATATCATACTGGGTATGAACTGGCTTCGTGCCAATAAAGTATTCATAGACTGCCATGCCAGGCAAATTTGTTTGCCTGGACATAAACCCCAATCTTTGGAAGGATCATCTAGGTTAGTCCCAAAGAGTCAGTTAAAAGTGGTTGGGCAAAAACCCTTGGTAATTGAAGGTGAATACATGGGGTTAAATGGAACTGAAGTAGAAATAGACCTGGATAAAATACCCATAATCCAGGAATTTCCTGAAGTATTCCCTACAGATCTCCCAGGACTCCCTTTGACAAAAGAGGTTGAGTTTAAGATCAGGTTGGTGCCAAGAGCTGCACCTATGTCCATTGCTCCTTACAGGATGGCTATTCCTGAAATAGTGGAGCTAAGAAAGCAATTGGATGAATTGCTTGAGAAGGGTTTCATTAGGCCAAGTACATCTCCCTGGGGAGCACCTATACTTTTTGTGAAGAAAAAGGATGGAACCCTTAGGTTGTGTATTGACTACAGAAAGCTCAATGCACTAACCATTAAGAATAAATACCTCTTCCCAAGGATTAAGGATCTGTTTGATCAATTAAAGGGAGCTAGGGTGTTCTTTAAGATAGACTTCAGATTTGGATACTTCCAGTTGAGAGTCAAAGAAAAAGATATACCAAAGATAGCTTTCAGAACCAGATATGGTCATTTTGAGTACATTGTAATGCCATTTGGGCTCACAAATGTCCTAGCCTTTTTCATGGACCACATGAAAAGAATATTCAAGGCTTTATTTGGACCACTTTGCTGTGGTACTTATTGATGACATATTGGTATACTCAAAGGATGATGAAGCACATAAGGAGCACTTGAGAGTGGTGCTAAGCTTGCTAAAGGAGCATGAGTTATATGGTAAGCTAAGTAAGTGCCAATTCTGGGCTAAGAAAAATGGATTTCTTGAACATATGATCAATGAGCATGGCTTAGCTGTTGATCCCAAGAAAATTAAAGCTATCTTGGAATGGAAGTAACCTCAGAATGTGAGGGATATAAGGAGCTTTCTAAGACTTGCTGGTTATTACAAAAGATTTGTGCCCAAATTTTCTGTACTAGCAGCTCTGCTCACCCAATTAATAGGAAAGGACCAAAATTTTGAGTGGGGTGAGCAGTGTGAGGCTAGTTTCCAAAAACTTAAAAGAAGACTGACTATAAACCCAATACTGGTTTTACCAGACCCTACTAAGGAGTATATAGTTTACACTGATGTTTCTCGAGTAAGGCTAGGCTGTGTCTTAATGCAAGGGAAGTAAATAATAGCCTATAGGTCAAGGCAACTAAGGTCTCATGAGAAGAATTATCTAGTTCATGATCTGGAGTTAGCGGTAGTGATCTTTGATTTGAAGCAGTGGAGACACTACCTACATTGAGGAAAATTTCAAGTCTTTACAGATCACAAGAGTCCAAAGTATTTATTTACACAAAATGACTTGAACATGAGACAAAAAAGATGGCTTGAATACCTAAAGGATTTTAAGTGAAACATTAAGTATACTGATAGCCGAAGTGCCCATCACCTTCCAAACCCACAGGCTCGGACAAGGTACCAACCTCGGAAGATAAACCACCTGCTACGGAAAGAAGGATGTTCGACCCCCCGAATCTGACCTCGGCAATTCTTTGTTCCAGGAAACGACAGTGCCAACCTCGGGGGGATGATTAAACCATCCTCGGAAGTGGGGGGTATCCCTGAGAAAGACCACCCTCAGGAAATATACTCCTGCGATACTAAAGTAACCTCGGGAGACAAGTTCTTCTCCGAATAGGCCTCTTCTACCAAAGGGACATCGGGAGTACGATAGGAGCTATTGAAGAGCCTCTGACACATCCTTGACACGCCGCCCCCAGACACGCTCTGACACGCCGCCTATAGAACACTCTAGTACGCCACTCTCGGGTTGCCTAGGCTCCTGGCCAGGCGGCCTATGGTCGGCTGGATGTTCTCCTTTTCCCCGAAAACGTTGACCGTATCCCACCGAACACGTGTCACGATCTGGGCTGACCATGTGAGGAGAACTACTACTGTTCGCCTCTTTATAAATACTCGGTAAGCACCCCGGGTAAAGGGGTTGAGCACTAGAGACCATACTTCTCCACTCTTTACTACCTCCATATCTCCTAAACACTGACTTGGGCGTCAGAGGCTCCTCCCCGGAAAAAGACTCTGGGGACCTCCTGACCTCTGTCTTCTAAGCCTTTCAGGTAACCTCTCCTAGGGAATCTCCACTTCAGGCGCTCCTCCTCACCGGAAGTCCCCCTCGCTCATACCATGTCACATGATGAAGATGCTGCCGGGCATCATATGGCGCCGTCTGTGGGAACCCACCCTCAGGTTGCCGTCGTTGAAACTTGGCGTTCCAAGGACAAGGGGCTTCCGAAGCACCCGTCCGCGCCAAAGGTTCAGCCGGCAACCGAACAAACTGCAGTAGGGACTTCTTTGCCGGAGGATGAGCGGCCCCTGACCATCACCATGAGCTTTCTACGTGAATTCCAACACTCCATTGTGGCTGAAATGACACAACAGCTAGACCGAAGATGGCCACACCCAGCCTCGGGCCGAAGGCTACCCTCGCCGGTACCTCACTGGGAAAAGAGTCCTAGATCAATGGATAGGAGTTCAGGAAAGCGAGGATCAACGTGACGAATCCTCGACAGAAAATGTGCCCCTTGGGACGTGTAAAACGACCCCGAACTCCTCACCGAAGGAGTTCTTCACCTGAGGAAAAGTTGCCATCCCCTCGGCACTGAAGTCAGTCCCCAAAAAGGAGGCATCGATCTCCGTTTCTAGAGACCTTCAGGCAGTAGGAAGAAGAGCCCAGTGCCACACTCCTTGTGGAGAAAATCTTAAAAATGCTAGAAAGGGTGGAGAGGCAGGTGACTTGGAAGCCTGTCTGGGCTAGGCTATCCGAAACCTTCAATGGAGACGAGTCACCATTTACTCGATAAGTGGTCGAAGCACCTATGCTTAGTGACTTCCGTGTACCTCGGCTGGAGACATACGATGGTCGGACTGACCCTCAGGCTCACCTGACCAAATACAGGTGCAGTATGGTGTTGCATGGTGCTGACGACGCAACCTTGAGCAAATTCTTTGAGATCACCCTCGCCGGACCAGCAACGGCATGGTATAACTCATTGGCTCCAGGAACCATTATTGAGTTCCAAGAGTTATCTACTGCCTTCACACAGCAGATCATCGGAAGCTGGCCCACAGCAAAGATGCCAGTCCAGATGTTTGACATAGCGCAGAGAAATGAAGAAACTATCGCGACTATGTTGAAAGGTTCAACAGGGAAGCCTTGAGTGTTCCAGACTTCAGGCCAAAGATACATATCTTGGCCATGACACGAGGACTTCGGAGAGATTCTCAGTTGTTCTACGAGTTTTCCAAGGATCCTCCCGACACGCTGGGCGAATTCTACCGAAGGGCCGAACAGCATATGACTGCCGAAGAGTTGAGGATGGGGGGCCCAAGGACGGCCACATTCACGCTGAAGGGACAAGCCAGAAAACTTGCTACCCAATCGAATCAAGGGGACGACCTCGGAAGCCTAAGGGAAGGAAGCCACCGGCTTTCACTCCTTTGAACACCACAAGGACAAGCATTCTCATGGCAATGGAAAGGCACGGAACCCAGATCCAACGATTGAAGGCCATGACGTCGGACAACAAAAGAAACATAAAAAGGTTCTACCAATTCCATCGGGACCACGAGCACGATACTGAGGACTTCTACCAGCTGAAGAAGTACATTGAATCCCTAATAAAGTAAGGACAACTCCGACGTTACTTGCACATGCCCTCCCCAAAGGGAAGAAGAGAGGAGGAGGGGAAAGGAGATGAGAAGGAGTATGACTCCGACAGACGCCGGAACCGAAGTCCAAGAAGACGCTCGCCACCTCCGGCTGGGGTGATACAAATGATCACGACAGGGCTGCCATCGGCAAAAAGGAAGAAGAAGGCTAGGGAAATTTTGGTAATGGAGTATGGAAACCCATCAAAAAAGCTTCCTCGGAAAGATGGGGCCACCATCATATTTCCCTATGATGATCCACTACTAGTCATGGCCAGAATAGGAAGCTGGGACGTCAAGAGAGTATTGCTTGAAGATGGTTCAAATACAGACGTCCTATTTTCACACCAGCTACCAAGCCTAGGCATATCAAATAGCGACCTCAAGTCCGTCACTTTTCCTACCTTTGGAGTAAGACCCGCCGAGCTCCCCGTTCTCGGCTGGGTTGACCTTCCCCTAATGCTGAGACGAACCTCGGTGGACAGCCAAGATGAGTTGTTTGCCTCCGTAATGACAAGGTTCATCGTCATAGATGTCCCTTCATCATATAATGCCATCCTTGGAAGGCAAACACAAGGAAACCTTCATTCATCTGGATGTGAAGTACCTGACTGTCACTTTTGCCACCAAAGATGGAGATGCCGAGATCTTCATCTACTAGGCGGAGGTGAGAAAGGTATTCGTTAAGGCGAGGAAAGCTCCGGCAACCAACTATGCACAGACCATGGGAACGAAGGACGTACCCGCAGAAGAATTGAAAGGGAAAGGAATAGAGGATTTCAAAAAAATAGAAACGGAAAAAATAGAGCTTGTCCTAGGCCGAAGTACCAGAATAGGAAAAAAACTGGCCGAAGGAGACAAGGAAAAACTTGTATCTTTCCTACTATTGAAAAAACATGCCAGGGGTAGACCCTCGCATTATACAGTATAGCCTTAAAGTGAGCCCAGAAGCAAAGCCTGTTCGACAAAAAAAATGAAGCTTCTCGGCACACAAAAACAACTTCGTGAAAACCGAAGCCCAGCACTTAATGGATGCAGGTGTAATCAGAGAGGTCAAGTACCCGGAATGGCTAAGTAACGTGGTTATTGCCACAAAAAAAGGGAGCAACAAACTCTGAATGTGCATCGACTTCCGAAACTTAAATGATGCCTACCCTAAAGATTCGTATCCTCTCCTGCCAATAAACCAATTGGTAGACTCGACTGCTGAGTATGAACTACTGAGCTTCCTCAACGCTTTCAGTGGATATCATCAAATCAGGATGGATCCCGAAGATGAGTAAAAAACCGCCTTCATCACTGAAGTCGGTACATATTGCTATGTCAGGATGCCCTTCGGGCTCCAAAACACCGAAGCCACCTACTAGAGGCTGATGAACAAGGTCTTCAAAGACCAAATAGGAAGAAACATAGAAGTCTACGTCGATGACATGATAGTCAAGAGTAAGCTGCCCATCAATCATATCACAGATTTGGAGGAAACTTTCCACCAACTTAGGGCATTCGAAATAAGCCTTAATTTGGAAAAGTGCATCTTCGGCGTAAGTTCAGGCAAGTTCCTTGGGGTTATGGTATTGGAAAGAGGTATCGATGCCAACCCGAAAAAAGTCAAAGCACTACTCGAGTTCTGAACTCCTGTTACAACAAAGGATGTCCAAAGACTTACGAGAAGAATAACGTCCCTTAGCAGATTCATTTCCAAGTACGGGGATCGTTGCCGAGAATTCTTTAAGGTTCTTACCAAAGCAGCAAAAAACGGTGGCAACCTCGGAGACGATGACCATCCTTGGAACGAGGAGTGCCAAAAGGCCTGGGAAGAGCTCAAAGTCTATCTGGCTCGCCTACCTACTCTCCGGTAACCATAAGAGGGAGAGCCTCTCATATTGTACCTCGCGGTCACTGAAAAAGCACTCAGCTCGGTTCTCGTAAAGGAATAGGGGGCAGAGCAATGGCTAGTGTACTACGTGAGTAAGTCTTGCATGGTGCCGAGGTTAGGTATCCCCTGCTACAAAAGGCTATTTATGGCCTGGTGTTAGCAAGCAGGAGACTGCGTCTGTACTTTCAGGCATAGCCCGTTATTATCCGAAGTAACCTACCTCTTCGGGACATCATGAAGAGAGTAGATCATTCGGGGAGACTTTCTAAGTGGTGTATAGAGCTTGGTGAGTATGATATTACTTATGAACCAAGGAAAGCAATAAAAGCCCAAGCTCTACCAGACTTCATTGCTGAAGTGCCTATCACCGAAGGTGAACAATTGGACCTCGGCAAAACTGAGCCAGAGTAGACTCTGTTTGTAGATGGGGCCTCCGGTTCCGGGCACCAAGGAGCTGGGGTAATCATTCGTGGCCCCGAAGGCCTAGAAGTCATGAAATCCATCAAATTTAGGTTAATGTCGCCAACAATATGGTAGAATACGAAGCTCTCATAGCAGGATTACGCCTGGCTAGAAAGATTGGTGTGAGAAATCTAAAAGCCCACAGTGACTCCCAATTGGTGGTGCGGCAGATGGCAGGGGACTATAGTGCAAAGGACCTAACTTTGTCAAAATATCATGAGTGCGTATCAAAGCTTTTCCAGGAGTTCGACGTAGTACATATTGAAAATGTACCTCACCGAGACAACGCTGAAGCGGACAGGTTGGCCAAATCAAAAAGGTTCACTGAAGTGTTAAGCCACCAGAGCATAGCAACGCTAAGCATAACAACCTCGGGCAAAGGGTGGAAAGATCCTATAAAGAGGTATCTTACGGCCGAAGCGCTCCCCGAAGATCCTCACGAGGCGGCAAAAGTGCGAAGGCGTTCCGGACGATATTTTCTAATTGGGGAAAAATTATATCGACAGGGGTACGCGAATCCATTGCAAAGGTGTGTCAATGAAGAGGATGCTAGGATGGTTCTCGAAGAGGTCCACGAGGGGGCTTGTGGTTCCCATATCAGAACTGGTGCCTTGGCAAAAGTAATACTCCGCCAAGGGTACTTCTGGCCCATCTTAAGAGAGGACGCAAGGCAGTTTATCCAGAAGTGTCACAATTGCCAAAGACATGCCAGTATCCAAAGACTCCCCTTTGAGTTAATAACCTCGGCAGATTACCCTTGTCCCTTTGCAGTGTGGGGCATAGATCTCATTGGGCCGCTCCCGACGGCACCCGGAGGAGTGAAGTTCTGCGTAGCAGCAGTGGACTACTTCACTAAATGGGTCGAGGCAGAGCCCCTAG
The DNA here is from genome assembly GCA_005392925.1 of Aquilaria sinensis. Taxonomy (NCBI): domain Eukaryota; kingdom Viridiplantae; phylum Streptophyta; class Magnoliopsida; order Malvales; family Thymelaeaceae; genus Aquilaria; species Aquilaria sinensis. The sequence continues at coordinate 50,554 of SMDT01000887.1, read as the reverse complement.
CAACTATTTTGGCAAAAGATATACAAAAGTTTGTCTGGAAAAACATTATATGCAGGTTCGGTATACTAAGGGTGATAGTGGCCGATAATGGTTCCCAGTTCACAGACAAGGGGTTCCAAGAATTTATCACTAACCTCGAAATAAAAATGTACTTCACCCCGGTAGCTCATCCCCAGATCAATGGACAAGTAGAAGTATCCAACAGAACCATAAAAGAGGGTCTGAAAAAGAGGTTGGGAAAAGGAAAGGGAAAGTGGCCAGGAGAACTTCCTAGTGTGCTCTGGAGTTATCGAACAACACCCCGAAGGGCCATGGGGGAAACACCTTTTTCGCTCGTCTTCGGCATAGAAGCCATCATCCCTATCGAAGTGGTTCAGCCATCACTTAGGATACAAGTATTCGACGAAGGAGGAAACGACCTCGGTTTGAGAACCAAGCTCGACCTAATTGACGAACATAGGGAAATGGCTGAACTCAGAAGGAAGGCCTTCTAGCAGAGAGTGGCTGCAGCAGTTAGAAAATTTTTCTAAGTGTAGAACTTTTCCCTCCACCAAAAAGCTCGCGCTGAACAAGGATTAATTCCAAGAGCTTGCAAAATTCACTTAACCCTTCTGAAGATTGATTACAAGTAGGCCAAAAAAAGAAATTCGTCGAAGACAGAAACGGCTAGTAGAGTAAAGAAGTTTTTCCGAAGTCCCTTGACCGAAAGTGGTCAGAATAATTGGGAAATAAAAACACTACTCAAAGACTTAGCCAAAATTCAAAATATCATTATCAAGGAGCAAGATTACGGGATTACAAGAGCAGAAAGAAGAAGAAAAAATCTAAGGCTGATCGGAAGTGTTTTGTGCCTCCTCGGTCTCGGTAGCTTCTTGGGCATGTTCGCTTGAAGGCACAGATGCAGAAGGGAGGTTGAGGAACTCCAGCTTCAACCATGTTCACCTAGGTGCCTTGGGGAAGTCCAATGCAGACAGGAATGAGAGGTCGAGCCCGGGGAACCGAGAGATGACCTGGTGTCACGCCAGGCAAAAGCCGTCCTGGTAGGAGACTTTCGCCATCTGGTCTGACTTATCCTTCTCAGCATCCAGCGCTTCTAAGTCCGCCTTGAGATCGGCAACCTCCACCTCCAGCCTCTTCTTCTTCTTGCTCTTGGCCCCCTTCTTCAACGAGTCAACCTCGGCCTAAAGCTCGGCATTTAGTGTAAGCGCCTTCGTGAGATTCTCTGCTTCTTCTGCTTTTTCCTTCTGAAGGGCCTCGTTCTCCGAAGAGAGAACTGCACATTTTGCGCCAAGATCCTCAACCTTAGCTGAAATGTCATCAAGGAGCTCCTTCTTGCTCTCCTCAAGCTCGGCCCGAAGATTCACTACGTCCTTCCGAACAACCTTGTTCAATTAACCAAACTTGAGGACGTATCTGGTGCAGAAGTCTCGCGCCTTCTTAAGAGAATCTTCAGACTGAGAACGAACCTCGGCCTGCTTCGCCGCCCAGGAGCGGAAGTACCCACTGTACGCCAAAAGCTGTAAGAAAAGAGAAACCCCGAATAAGGAACATGAAGAAACAAAGACAGAAAAATTTTCTAAGGAAAAGGAGAAAAACCTACCTGGGTGGCATGCTCGGTCATTCTCACTGCGAGGATCTCCTCGTTGGGACATTCCTCGACCAGCGATTGAAAGGTGGCATTCGTCAGCACACCCGTGGCCATCTGAGGGGCCATTAACTAGCTATCCTCGGAGAACAAATTCTTGTCCTCCGTGAAAGTCCAGAATGGCTCCCTTGTGAAGAGCTCAGGATCTCATGATAACATATCTTTATGTTATCTACTCATGTATATGCCACATACATTTTGATTATTTGAGTTCAACATGGATATAGACATGCATAATTCTAATTCTTAACATTGCACTTAATATAACATGTTATATAGCATGTCAATTTTACATACAAGTTATATCAAATAAATCCTAACATGCTACTAAGAACATACATGTAATAAATGGAACCTAGCATGCTGCTAAACCAAGAAAGAATATGCACCTTTCTTCTTGGTTATTTTTGGCAAAAAACTTGAGGAGGACTTGATCTTGGAGGAGCACCTTGAGGTTTGAATTGAGATGAAGAAATCTCAATGATAATCCACCCACAATGCTCTAAATAAGTGTATAATATTTCGGCCTATTTAAAGAATGGAAGGAGTAGACTTTTCTTTCAAGAAATTAGAGTAAATGGAATGCCAATTCGTGTTTAAAATGGCTGGCCACTAAAAGCTATTTATAGATGACTAAATGGCACACCTTTACACCAAGCAAGGTGTCCTTTAAGCCAAAAAACACTTTCTTTGGCCTAAGAGACATGTTCCTTTGGTCAAGAGACATCTCTTGGTGCTATAACCAACCCATGGCTGAATATACATGTCTCTTGATGTCAAAGGGCATCATTCTTGGTGCAATAACCACCCCAACCACCTCATGGCCAAATATACATGTCTCTTGATGTCAAAGGACATCATTCTTGGTGCAATAACCACCCCAACCACCCCATGGCCGAACATACATGTCTATTCACTCAAGGAACACTTCTTTTGGATGAAAGGACATGTTCTTTTAGCCAATAGTCATCTCTTTTGATGAAGAGACATACCTTTACACAAAAGATGTGTCTCTTAGTGGTTTTGAGCTTAAAGCAAGGTGAGCTGGCACAAAGCTAGCTCACTATGCTACTCATGCACCATTGAGCTCCTTTGAGCTCCAACCAAGCTCCATGAACTGAGGTCCAGCTTCTTGAGCTGACCTTGAGCTGGAGTTAGCTGCTCTCAGCTGAAGTGAACTAAAGTCCAGCTACACTCAACTACCAGAAGCTGAAGTGAGCTGACTTGAGCTAACTTGAGCTGAAGTCCAGCTACTTTGAGCTACTTATAGCTGAAGTGAGCTGACTTGAGCTGACTTTAGCTAACTTGAGCTGAAGTTTAGCTACTTTGAGCTACTTATAGCTGAAGTGAGCTGACTTGAGCTAAAGGGAGCTACTTCTAGCTGCCTTGATAGCTATTCAAGCTAGAGTTAGCTCAATGAGCTCAAATCTTATCTTAAAAGGATCTTGGTGCGCCAAGAATTCCAACAAACTCCCACTCGCACTAAGATGCTTTTAAACTTCCAGCTCCCACTCAAAATAAAAACTCCTTAATTCTTATAGCCGAAATAATCTAGACACTTATACATATATAGAATTGTGGGTGCGACCTCAGGCACACACACACCAAGTCTCTTTTATTGAGGTTGTTATACTCTCAATAGAAGATTGTCCTCTCCTTATAGTTTGAACTTCTTCAAATTTTCTTTAAACACATCAAATTCAAGTGTGTTGCTTAAACACATCAAGCTTACTTGAACACATCAAGTTATGCCTTTCAGACCCCAGACATATGATACACTTCTTAATCACAATCAGTCTCTTTCTTAGAATTTCAACTCCTTGAAATCCATGATTGTATTAAGCATTGAGTACTCATTTCAATCACTTGTCATTCAATCTAGCATACTACTCACAGTAATATGTGGGCCCAAGATTGAATTTAGTGAACGTGTATCATCTTAATGTCTTTCCTTTTAGCTTCAACTACTTAGGTCAATGAGTTAACATGATTACCCAAAAGGAGGATACTCCAGTCTCATTTCTCTAAGACCTTCGACAACCAATCAAAGTAATCATAATTAACTCAACTTCCTAATAGCAAGCCATAGTCACTAAGAGTCTGATTTGAAGAATCTCACACTAAGCAAGAATAGAGACAACTTGCTTAAATTCTTCTCTTGTCATATTTCATGGTCATGGAACACTTGGAAACATATCCATTAAAGTTCCATAATACACTTCTAAGGTGTTTTACTCATGTCACTCCCACTTGGAGTGATCTCCATTCCAATTAAGGAGTGTGTCATTTCTCCCTCTTAAAACACCATGAAGTGTACTCCTCTTAACATATAAAAGGAGGACATGTCAATAACCATGAAATTTCTCCATGTAAGTCTCAGCTTACATCTAACATAGGCTAGGATGTATGAATGGTCATACAAACTGAATGCACTAAAGCATTGAATCTTGATTACTCATAATCAAGGTGACCATAAAAGCTAAAGTGTCATGTGTTGGAGCATGACTCTGACTTAAATGTATCATTCACTTAAGTTTCATTTAAGTCTTTAGCCAGTCTCATCCTCAATCTTACACAAAGATTGAGGGCGAATGACTTGTGTGAGAAAGTCATCCTCTGCCTATGTTTGACATGTTCATTTGTTCATTGTGATTCATAAAATTGAACTGAGTATTTCATAAAATAATCTGTATTATTTCAAAGAAATACATAACATGTGTGACACCAAAGAGGTGAAGTACATCCAACATTTACATTCCTCTAAGGCCCATTGCTCTAACATGTCGAGCAAATACAAGTGGTGGCAATGGCTTAGTGAGAGGATCTGCCACCATCAGGTCTGTAGAAATGTACTCAATCCTAACTTCACCCTCTTCAATTGCATCCCGCACAAAGTTATATTTCATGCTAATGTGCTTGGTTTTTCCATGGTATTTGGGGTCCTTGGTATAAGCCATGGCTGCCATACTATCACTGTAGATAGTAATAGGTTTCTCAATAGAAACCCTGGACTCCAAATTCTTAAGGAAATAACCTAGCCAAAGGGCTTCTTGTACAGCTGAGGCACATGAAACAAATTCAGCCTCCATTGTGGACAATGCTGTACAAGTTTGCTTCTTACTACACCAAGTAGTAGCCCCACCATTTAGCATGAAAAGATAACCAGATGTAGACTTGCTGGAGTCTCTATCTCCTCCCCAATCAGCATCAGAATAGCCACGTAAACCAAGGTCTTTACCTTGGTAACAAAGCCAATAATCCTTAGTACCCTTGAGGTACCTTAGGATCCTTTTGACACTCTTCCAATGCTCCAAACCAGGGTTGGAAGAATATCTTGGTATAAGTTCAACCGCTTGGCTAATGTCTGGCCTTGTACATAACATGGCATACATCAAGCTACCAATGGCACTTAGGTAGGGGATCTGAGCCATTTCTTCCTTCTCCTTTAGAGTCTTAGGACACAAGTCCTCTCTAATCTTGCAACCATATGCAAGAGGTGTACTCATGGGCATTGCGTTTGTTAAGTTGAACCTTGCAAGAATCTTATCAATATAAGGTTCTTGAGAAAGGGCCAATAGCCTTGCCTTTCTATCCCATAGGATCTTAACCCCTAAGATTAAGGCAGCCTCTCCCATGTCCTTCATATCAAAGGTGGAAGACAACCATCCCTTGATGGTACTTAACAATGCAAGCCCATTACTTGCAATCAGTATATCATCTACATATAGAGTCAATACTGCAAAACTAGACCCAGAAGAGTACAAGTATACACAATGGTCTTCATGCATCATCACAAAGCCATAGCTTGTGATTGCATGGTGAAACTTCAAGTACCACTGTCTTGAAGCTTGCTTAAGACCATAGATAGACTTCTTCAGTCTACATACCTTGTCCTCTTGACCCTTTTGGAAAAACCCCTCAGGTTGTCTCATATATATCTCCTCACTCAAATCGCCACTGAAAAAGGCGGTCTTTACATCCATCTGATGTAACTCTAGGTCCAGATTTGCCACGATGGCAAGTAATATCTTGATGGAAGTGAATTTCACAACAGGAGAGAATGTGTCTTTGAAATCAACACCCTCCTTCTGTGTAAAACCCTTGGCCACGAAACGGGCATTGTATCTTTCGATACTTCCATCAGAGTTCACCTTGATCTTGAGAACCCACTTGTTCCCAATTGCCTTACGGCCTAAAGGAAGATCACTTAGCTCCCAAACCCCATTGAGATGCATTGAATGCAACTCATCCTTCATTGCATTTAGCCACTCTTCCCTCTGTGCACCCTCAAGAGCCTCCTTAATGTTACTTGGCTCATCTATCTCAGATGCAACCAAATTTGCCTCACTATCCAAGATCCACCATTCTTTAGGTGGTCCAAATTTCCTCATTGATCTTCTCAATGTAGGCTGAGATGGAGGCAACTCATGCTCCATCTCTTGAGGCTCAACATTTTGCTCTTGAGTATCCTCAACTCCCTCTTGAACAAAACCTTCCTCTTGGAGGTCTTGCTCATGTTGGTCCACAACAACAGGCATTTCTGGTGCCATTGCTCCATGTGGTTGAGGTACTCCTTCTAGAGTAGGTGCATGTGTCCCAGGTGTCCTTATGACACTTGGTTGATCCTCATCTAGGATCTGGCTTAATGAGGTTAAGTCACCACATTCACCAACTTTGGGGAACTCATCCTCCACAAAGTTAGCATTCCTTGCATCAAAGATGTTCCCAGTTTTGTGACTTATATCCAAGAACACATAACCCCTAGATTGTTCAGCATAACAAAGGAAGGCACACCTCCTCCCTCTTGGACCCAACTTTCCCAAAGGGTGGTCCGTTATGTGAACATAAGCTAAACAACCCCCAAGGGCGTAAATAGCTTAGGTTAGGAGTTTTCTTCTGCCATAACTCATATGGAGAAGAATTCACATTCTTGGTGGGTACTCTGTTAAGGACATGAACTACACATAGCAGTGCATCACTCCAATAAGTGATGTCTAAATTGGCCTTTGCCATCATAGAACGTACCATGTCCATAAGAGTTCTATTCTTCCTTTCATACACTCCATTTTGTTGGGGTGTCCAAGGAAGAGTGAACTCCTTCTCAATACCCTTCAAGTCACAAAATTCCTTGAATGCATTTGATGTATACTCTCCACCCCTATCTGTCCTCAAGGACTTAACCTTCTTACCTACTTGGTTCTCAACCAAGTGCACATACTTCTCAAAGCATGCCAAGGCCTCTGCCTTGTTTCTCAGCAAGTAGATGTGGGTGAATCGAGTATAATCATCTGTGAAAGTGATGAAGTACTTAAATCCATTTCTGGATTCAACCCTCATTGGCCCACACAGGTCAGAGTAAACAAAACTTAGTGCCTCACTTCTCCTAGTTGCTTTGCCAAAAGGTTTTCTTGTGGCTTTGCCCTCTAGGCATGATTGGCAACTTGGAAGGACAACCTTGGTCAAGGAACCTAGCAATCCACTCTTAGCTAGCTTGTCCATTCTATCTTGACCAATATGACCCAACCTCTCATGCCATCTCATTTCATTTGTAACCTTTGTCACATAGCAACTAGGACTTGCAACAGAATGGTCAATTGGCTTCAACTCATAAAGCCCATTATTAACTGAACAAGTGCATACTATCTGATCATCTTTAATAATAGACACATTATTATTAAAGAAATTAAAGCAATAATTGTACTTCAACATACAACTTATAGAAATCAAATTTCTACAAATGTTTGGTACATACAATACATCTATTAGATACAAATATCCAATATCCACAGGAATTCTACATGTTCCTATGCCTTCTACTTCCAGCCTGGCATCATTCCCCACTGAAACGTGCTTAGCTCCTTTTGAGAGCTTCCTATAGGCCACAAACCGGGACCTATCCCGGGCTATATGGTCTGTTACTCCCGAGTCTACAATCCACAAAGAATTGCACTCATTTAGTAATGTACATGACACAACATGTACAATGGAAGTAGAAGGGTATGTATGTACCTTGGGTGGACCCTTGCAATCTTTTGCAAAGTGTCCTTTATGCCCACAGTTGAAGCACTTCAGGTTGCTTATGTCCCGCTTCTTCTTGAACTTTTTCTTGGAAGCAGGACCTTTTCCCTTGCCCTTTCCCAGCCCTCATTTCCCACCATTCTTCTTCCATCCCATCTGGATAGAAGATGAGGCAACATATGCCCTAGAATGGTCCTTGAGGGCCATTACTTCAGCCTCAAGGAGGAGGTGACGAGCAATGTCATCAAATGACATTATTTAAGGGTTATGGCGTAAGTTGACCTTCATCAACTGCCATTTCTCGTCGGGCAAGGAACGGATTATTGCTTGCACTTGTTGCTCATCAGTGAGCACATGCCTTGCTGTCTTGAGTTGGTGGATCATGCGTGACATCTCACGCAAGTGAGCACTCATAGAGTGATCAGCATGCTTCACATAATTCTCAAACCTGAGAATCATTGAGCATTGTTTCTCTACAGAAACATCTCCATACTTGGCCTTGACTGAGTCCCATATGGCCTTAGCCCCTTCAAGCATGGAGAATTCCACCATAATCTCATCCACCATAGTAGAGAGGAGAGTGACTCTACACATAGAGTTCTTCTTAAGGAATGCCTCATAGGCAGTCCTATCCTATCCCTTAGCAGGAGGCATGATCTCTTGAGTGAGCACATCAAGAGTATCTTGTTCAGTTAAAATGAGTTTAACCTTCTGTTGCCAAATTGAATAGTTTTCACCATCCAATTTGAGGTCACGGTTTAATTCTGCAACTATATTCTTACAAGCCATCTACATTGATGCAATTCACATGTTTTAGTTCAATTTACACAACAAGACTCAACAAAGCAATCATGTGTATGAAACAACTTTTAACATGCTCATATATGGCAAAAGAGATGCATATAGCATTCAATTAGAAATACACAAACATGCCTTCATTGCTCCATACACATATCCTTCATTAGCCTTATCACAATCATACACATATGTATGATCCTAAATCATGCTCACTACATGCAACATATACATTTTCATGACCTAGGCTCTGATACCAATTGAAGATTTCAGGATCTCATGATAACATATCTTTATGTTATCTATTCATGTACATGCCATATGCATTTTGATTATTTGAGTTCAACATGGATATAGACATGCATAATTCTAATTCTTAACATTGCACTTAATATAACATGTTATATAGCATGTCAATTTTACATACAAGTTATATCAAATAAATCCTAACATGCTACTAAGAACATACATGTAATAAATGGAACCTAGCATGCTGCCAAACCAAGAAAGAATATGCACCTTTCTTCTTGGTTATTTTTGGCGAAAAACTTGAGGAGGACTTGATCTTGAATGAGCACCTTGAGGTTTGAATTGAGATGAAGAAATCTCAATGATAATCCACCCACAATGCTCTAAATAAGTGTCTAATATTTCAGCTTATTTAAAGAATGGAAGGAATAGACTTTTCTTTAAAAAAATTGGAGTAAATGGAGTGCCAATTCGTGCTTAAAATGGCTGGCCACTAAAGGCTATTTATAGATGACCAAAAGACACACCTTTACACCAAGCAAGGTGTTCTTTAAGCCAAAAAACACTTTCTTTGGCCAAGGGTCATCTATGGTGGTGAAAATAGATGTCTCTTTGGCCAAGGAACAGTTCCTTTGGCCTAAGAGACATGTTCCTTTGGTCAAGAGACATCTCTTGGTGCTATAACCAACCCATGGCTGAATATACATGTCTCTTGATGTCAAAGGACATCATTCTTGGTGCAATAACCACCCCAACCACCTCATGGCCAAATATACATGTCTCTTGATGTCAAAGGACATCATTCTTGGTGCAATAACCACCCCAACCACCCCATGGCTGAACATACATGTCTATTCACTCAAGAAACACTTCCTTTAGATGAAAGGACATGTTCTTTTAGCCAATAGTCATCTCTTTTGATGAAGAGACATACCTTTACACAAAAGATGTGTCTCTTGGTGGTTTTGAGATAAAAGCAAGGTGAACTGGCACAAAGCTAGCTCACTATGCTACTTATGCACCATTGAGCTCCTTTGAGCTCCAACCAAGCTCCATGAACTGAGGTCCCGCTCCTTGAGCTGACCTTGAGCTAGAGTTAGCTGCTCTCAACTGAAGTGAACTGAAGTCCAGCTACACTCAGCTACCAGAAGCTGAAGTGAGCTGACTTGAGCTGACTTGAGCTAACTTGAGCTGAAGTCCAGCTACTTTGAGCTACTTATAGCTGAAATGAGCTAACTTGAGCTGAAGTTCAGCTACATTCAGCTACCAAAAGCTGAAGTGAGCTGACTTGAGCTAAAGGGAGCTACTTCTAGCTGCCTTGATAACTATTCAAGCTAGAGTTAGCTCAATGAGCTCAAATCCTATCTTAAAAGGATCTTGGTGCGCCAAGAATTCCAACACCTTGGCACCTTATCCTTTGGGATACGCCTATCCCGAAGATCCCTTCTGTGGGCATGGGCCTCCAACCAGGGAGCTTGTGCTACATCCTCTCCAAGATCGCGCCGAAGTTCCGTCAGTACATCATCTCTTAGCCATTCATTTAAAAAATTATAAATTCGAAAAATACTAAGATTTGTAGAAGAACGGCTAAGGAACCAACCTGGTGGAAGCTCGGCCACGTCGTCCTCAGACTCATCCTCTCCTCGGACTTCGTTAGGGATATTCTTGCCCTTCCACCTTCTGCTCTCCTCGAGCTCTAGAGCCGAAGTATGCTCGACCGGAGCCTCGGCAGAAGGGATGGGGCTCAGAGCTGCCCCGAGAGTGGCAGAGTCCGAAGGAGGGTGCCCAATGGTAGGAGATTGGGTAGGAGACCTATCTTCCACCTCCACAACGACCTCGAGGGGAAGGAGGATGTCCGCCTTAGCCTTTTTTGCTTTAGACGGGCCGCCAGCAGTCTTCTTTCTCTTAGCGACCGTCTTCTTGTGCGTCTGTTCCCCCTTCTCAGCTTGGCCGAGAAAAAGAGACTTATAAAAATCAGCGGATTGATAGCCCATCTCTGCAAAAGGAAAAGACATTAGTGTAAGTACAAACAGGGAACAGACAGTAAAACCTGGAAGATGAGTTACTCTCGAAAAAAGCCTTATATGAAATCTCGCCCCAAAGGAGCATCATTATCCATGCCCTCTTTCCGGGAAGAACAGGCACAGGCATGTTCGGATCAGACTTATGTACGTTCACTACCCCTAGTTCCCGAATGACCTCCTCGGTCATGAGGTCTCACTTAATGGGAAAAGGGTATAGAGAACGCGGAGGGGCCTCAGGATCCCAATTTGCCACCGCTCGAATACACCGATCGAACTTGTCAAACTCGGCAAATAGACCTAATGTTAGAAGCTTCTTAGGATCGACAACGTCGATCTTAAGCGTCTCGGAAGCCCATCTAGTCGGTACGTGGCTCCAGGATTCGGGAATCGACACAAAAAAGAATTTCTTCTGCCACCCCCGCCAACTATCTCTATTGTCGAAGGTGAAAGTGAATTTTTTGCTCCCGGACCCTCGGGGAAACAAGAAGTAAAAACCTCCCTTCGGGACCGGGTGGAGTTTATAATACTGAAGAAAGAAAAGGAAGTGGGGCTTAATTTTAAAAATGCTGCACATACAGAGGAAAGAATTAAAATAAGAATAAGAGTTAGGGGGAAGCTGATTCATGGCAATCCCGTGAAACTTGCAGAACTCGCATATCATCCGGTGAGGAGGATATCGAAGACCGGCTTTCAACTGAGCTCGGTAAATGGTGATTTCACCCAGATGGGCCATGAAACCATATGAGCCCGGGAAAGGCAACCTCGGGACGAGGTAGGAAGGGAGGTAGAATTTGGCTATCCACTTCGTCATCTTTTCCGAAGTAGTGCAGCACGGGTGAGACTTAAAAGGGAGAAAACTCTCGGGGAGAGGACGAACGGACATTAGAGGAGTTGGACTCGTCATCTTTCAAAAAACAGAAGGAGAACAACCTCAGGCAAAAAGGAAGAAGGTCGAAGGACTTTGAAAAAGCAAAACCTAAAACAACCTCTAGGAGAAAGAAGAACTAAAGAAGGGAAGACCCACCGAGGGTTTTGCTGAAGTCAGGATTCCTGGACGCCGTTATGAATGGTTACCGGAAATCGCTCCGCCACTAAAAATGTAGCCGGAAGAAGAGAAAAGACAGGGGAGAGCTCTAGAACAGATGAGGGCAAAAGAAAAGAGTAGGAAGAATTGAGGCAAGGGGTGCTTATATAGACCAAAGAGGGTAAGCGAAACGTCGTCATTATTACCCCTCGAAGACGCAACAGCCTCATTATTATTTCTTGAAGGCGAAGAGACGCAATTAGCGTGACCGACGTAACTGTTCGCCATCCACTAGTGGCCACGTGTCATCCAACACGAAGAATTAGGGCACGCCCCTCTGACATCGCGAAAACCCAGACACGCTTATCCATAACTGACATGTCTGGCCAAAGGAAGCGATGGTTCACTAACCCGCAGCAGAGGTCACCAAAGAACTAGGGACGGGTACCTCGGCTATGAAGGGACGCCTTCTGGCGAAGAGCAACTTCTTGAGTGGAGCTCCGACCGCGAGTTTGACAAAAAAGCCTTCTCGAAAGCGTAAAGTCGAAGCCTCCGCTTCGACTTTCCGGGAGGGGGCATGTGATAGCCGAAGTGCCCATCACCTTCCGAACCCACAGGCTCGGACAAGGTACCAATCTCGGAAGAGAAACCACCTGCTACGGAAAGAAGGATGTTCGACCCCCCGAATCCGACCTCGGCAATTCTCCATTCTAGGAAACGACAGTGCCAACCTCAGGGGGACAATTAAACCATCCTTGAAAGTGGGGGGTATCCCTGAGAAAGACCACCCTTGGGAAATATACTCCTGCGATACTAAAGTAACCTCGGGAGACAAGTTATTCTCCGAAGAGGTCTCTTCTACCAAAGGGACCTCGGGAGTACGACAGGAGCAATTAAGGAGCCTTTGACACATCCCCGACACGCCGCCCCCAGACACGCTTTGACACGCCGCCTGCAGAAACACTCTAGTACGCCACTCTCGGGTTGCCTATGGTCGGTTGGATAAAGAGGACTTTTGGTGGTTAGGCTCAATTGCCCAAATGCGAGGAATTAAGGGACTAAGGGGGGGATTAGCCAATTTTAAAGGTATTGGATGTCATGGCTGCCACCTCTCTCCATTTCTCATTATTTTAATCCACCTCCCCTTCAACTCATCACTTAGGATTCCTTCCTCCACCTACTTGTCCCCCACTTTTGACAAATTCACCCAACTTTCACCAAAGTCATCCAATTTGTCAACTACTTTTGACTATCTCACCCACCAGCCACACAAGTCTTCCAATTTGTCAATTACTTTTTACTATCTTACCTACCACCCACACAAGTCTTCCAATTTGTCTCCCACTTTGTCTCTCACTCACCCCCGTGTGAATCATATGGTTTCCCTCTATATATACTCTCATGGCTGGCCATACAAGTTCCATTTTAGTCTCCATTTCGTTCATTTCACTTACTTACTCTAAAACACTCATTCTCTCCTCCTAAAGCTCAAACACTTCTCCAACTCTTTCTCCCACAATACCATTTGGCCAAGTATTGCTCTTGGTGTTCTTGAGTGTAAAGCTTGTGTCCTTAATGTTCATAAGCTTCTAAAGCCTTCCAAGGCTAGTTGATTAATTTAACACACAATTTCCACATAAGTACTAGCTTGTTTACAAGAGCACAATATAAACCTTTAAGTAAATAATTAATGAGCTAGTACTAGTAATATCCTAGGATTCATACTCGTATATTTTGATAAAGATTAAATGCCCTTTTTTTGGAATTCCGCTGCAAGGTTAAGTAACTGGGCCCGAATGAACCAGGAGCTAGGCTGGACATGACATACAAGGCTGTAATAGGGTTGGGTTTGGTAAAAACGGGAATTGGATGGAGGCTTTTAATGGTGGAGTTTAAAAGAACTAGTAATACAATAAAAAACAAATATGGGTACCTAAAACTCTAAATACCCAAAGTCTCCCAAATCAACCATAGTCTCCAAGTTCTCTTCAAAACACAATTCCCTATCAACACATGAGTTTAGTAAGTAAATATGGTTGAGTTTTAACCTTATTGAATTTAACACCATTTTTTTCTTGTCTTTTTATTTTTTCTTTTTTTACTCTCTCCATTTCAAAATGATTGGCCTCATTTGACTTGCATAAATATTAAGGCTAAAGTTTCTTTTTTAAAAAAAAAAAATTTCCCCCATGATTATGCATTTATCTGTCAGAAAAAGATAAAAAGAAGATGTCTTTCATATTTACTTTAGTATGGATTCACATGGATATTAGCATATATAATTTTACTTGAAAAGGAAAGAGAATTTTTTTTAAACTGCCATAAAAGAAAAAGAGGTCAAGTATTATGAAATGAAAGAGTTTTTTTTTTAATTTTTTTTAACTTTATTTTGCGAGGGCTTTTTCATATGATCTCGCTTTTGCCTTTTTCTTCCATAAGTAACAAATCAACATTTGTTTAAAACTCAACCATCCAATAATATACACTCAATTTTTATGCTTCAAGCTCAACTTACCCCGAATTTTCTTCTATGACAATTTAAGCACAAGGTAACCCAACATATTCTGAAGTACACCTAACACTTATTCTTTATTTTATAAAAAATAACACATTCATTTTAATTCCTGAAGCCCATAATCACATAAGTATCACTAGTTCTAAGGAAAATAAAGGATCAAAATGAAGTGAAAGTGGTTAAACATATATGGTTCAAACAAAAATAAAACTATAAGGCTCAAAGGGGCTCACTAAGGGATAATGTACAAGGCTAGCTTTTTGGTAAGTGGTTATCCCTAAAATGCCATCTTCTTTCTTAAATTTACATGCAAGAAGTGAGGTTGCATAGGTCCTTAAGGTCACACATCCAAGCAAGGTCTAGCTCAAAGCACAAAGCAAGCACTTTCAACAAAAGAAATTAACACATCCTAATAAACACTAAAGGCTCAAAAGTGCTCAACAGTTATTTATTTTCCTTAGCTAACAAGCAACATGCTTTAACTGCTTTAAAAAATTAACAATTATTTCGAGTTTACAAGGTATATATGCAATGATGATTTTTCCATGAGTTGGGTTCCTAAATGTAAACAAACATCCTAAATTCATGCTAAATGTTTCTACATGCAACTATTTATGCTTGCAAGAAAAAAAAATGTTATGTTTATCACACAAAATAGGATGCGTCTCAAGAGTGAAAAATTATTTTTTACTCAGCCATCATAAACCAAGTTCTTTGTTTAATGGTTTTAATATCAGTATGAGAAAAACTACCCTAAAAGAAGGAAAAAAAATGTTATGTGTCAACTATCCTTTCCCCCAGCCAGATTAAGACATTGTCCCTAATGTCAAAATATGGATAAGAAGAGTGAAGAAGAAATTACCTGAAATGGTACTTATTAAACATGAAAACCCTGAAATAACTTTAACCAAAATAAAAAAAATGCTAATAGTAAAACTAAAAGACAAGATAAACAGATCTACAAGTCCAGTTGCTCTCTTCCATAATGCTTCATCACTTATTAACAAAAATAAAACAACAAGTAGGGTAAAGGATACTTATAGGATGAAACTGATTGGGAAAGACTGTTGTGCTCAGTCTATTTGAATCACTGCTAGATCTGGTTTAGGAATGAAAGCTTGCATTTTTTCTAGTAATTCTTTGGCAGTTGATGCAAATATTAGGATTCATCATGCCGTCTTTGAGATAAATTTCTCCTGCATAGCATGATCCATAAAAGATAACAGACCTGCAAAGTAATTATTAACATTCAACAGCCCAATGGGTTTCTGGTGCAAATTAAGTTGGGTTATAGAAGCAATTTGGAAAATTTTCCTCAATGTGCCAAACCCTCCTGGTAAAGCAATAAAAGCATTAGAACTACAGAGCATTTGCAAGAAACGCTCTTTCAAGTTTTTAACCACTAATTCTTCCCCAATCGTGCCCCCAAAAATCAATTTCAAAGGTGTAGGGATGATACCCAAAACCTGGCTTCCCCCTACAGATGCTGCTATTGCTACACCACCCATCAATCCGACACTACCTCCCCCATAAACCAAATGTATTTTTCACTCAGCTAGGACTTTACCCAAATGGTTTGCTACCCTCAAGAACTCTTAAACTTTTCCAGGAAAAGCTCCACAAAATACACAAATATTTCGAAATTTGCGAGTTGAGGTTTCATCCATTTCTATCCTTAACCCTGTGAAAAAATGAAAAGTAGTACGTGCATTTATAGAGATAAAAGGATAATGCAATGATTACACTTATAAAAGTAGGTAGATTATTGTCAGAAGAAAAAGAAAATTTTCAACAATAACAGTGTGTATGTACAGTAGTTGTGACTGTAGCTCACATCTTCCACTAATTTTACATACAGTAACGGCTTCAATGCCTTCTATGAGTTGGAAATTTGCTTCCCATCCAGTTTTCTTACAAACTGGCAAACAGGGTCTTTTAAAGTCAAATTTCCAAGACTATAACGCTTTTGTTCTTTATGCAAAATACTCCATAAACCAAGAAGTTCATGTTGCACTAATCCACAAGAATGTGTCTCAAAAGTCAATTGGATATTATCCAAAGAATCCTTACTTAGGTCATTCTTAATGAATTGTATTTTATCTTCTCGATTATCGAACACCATTCCTAAATAACGACATCTACTATTACAAATCCATCGACCACATTTGTGAAAGACTCATAACCTTTTCGGTCTTCACTTTTTGGTATAAGAGCTTTTGCCTAAGCCAGGCATGTAAGACACAAATGCATCTGAGTTTTCACCAGCTAAACAGATCTTAGATTCAATTAACCAACACACATCTTTAGGAACGCCTTTGTGCATTAAAACTCTGAATCTTTCACATCTAGCTTGATAAATCTTTTTAAGAATATTTATTGGGAGAGAGGGAAAGTATTTTCGCAAAGTAGAAAGAACATAATCTATTTTTGAGAAAAATTTGATAGAGCAGAGAAAAAAATCAGTTATTATGAGAAACTGAGATAATCGACTTGACAGCCACGGAGTACCGTATTCGCTACTTAACAGAGAAAAAATGGATCCTACTTTTTGACAATTTTCAAAAGTTTTGCAGAATGCATGTGCGACTTTGAATAAAGAGGGCCAGTAAAATCCGGATTGGAAAATCTTCGCAGCTGGTTTCTTTGACGAAAAATGCCATCCGTATGTTTGAAAATGAGCAAATTCAATGTTACTTTTTACCTCATCCTCAGGTATGCTTATCGTAAATATCTCATTAGGACAGTATTTGAAAAGATAAGAGTCACCCCAGTAAAAATTTTCCATCTCATGTAGAAATTTTTTCTTATTTTGGATACTCCATTGAGCTGGCATCTGTTCTGTCACCAAAAAGTTGACAATATTAGCAAACCAGGGTATTGTAGTGACAAAAAGTAGAAATTTGTCAGGAAAACAATAATTTATAGATGCAGCCTCAATTGTTAAATTCGTTGTTAGTCTTGAAAAATAGTCAGCGACAACATTTTTGGAGTCATTCTTATCCTTGATCACAATGTTGAATTGTTGGAATAATTTGATCCAGCATATCAGCCTTGATTTGATATCTTTCTTTGATATTAGGTACTTCAATTCTTTGGGTAAAAGCTTCAACTTTATTGTGAGGATTTTATTTTGCTCATCAACTTTTGTTTTCTAACATGTGTTTCCTTCTACCTCTTCTATGTGGTTTTTCACAAAAGTGTCAATGATGCAAACTTTCTCATTTTCATCTTCCTCACTTTCATCTTCCTTTTCTGGAGGTTGCTTAAGCAAGTTAAAAATATTTAACTCTAATGTCATATTCTCAAATGTCAGCTCCATCAATCCATTTCTGCAATTAATTAAAGCTTTAGAGGTTGCTAAAAATGGACGTCCTAGGATAACAGGTATTGAATTCTTAATTTCCACTGGTGGTGTGTTCAAAACAATAAAATTCACAGGATATATGAATTCATCAACTTGGACTAACACATCTTCAATGACTTCTCTGGGCACTTTCACTGCTCTGTCAGCAAGCAATAGAGTTACTTCGGTTGGTTTTAACTCACCCAAATTTAGTTTTTGGTAAACCGAATATGAAAGTAAGTTTACACTAGCTCCAAGTTTAAGTAATGCTTGCTCAATTTTATGTTCTCTAATAAAACATGAAATTGTTGGACAACCAAGATCTTTGTATTTCAAAGCAGTATTATTTTGAATAACAGAGCGTACTTGCTCGGCCAAGAAGACTTTCCTTTTCAAATTCAATTTTCATTTAACAGTTATAAATCCTTTAAAAATTTGGCGTAAGAAGGTACCTGTTTGATCGCATCTAACAAAGGGATATTGATCTTTACCTGCTTGAAAATATCCAAAATTTTGGGATTTTTATTCACCTTCTTAGAAATAGTTAACGCCTGAAGAAATGGAGGTGCGGATGGAGATTAAATTTGTTCTTCACTTGGTAAAGGTTCAAACCCTTCTTTACTCTTAGAAGTTGACTCATCGTCTCCTTCACAAGGATCAGGAATGGATTTTTCAACAACCTTACCACTGCGGAGTGTAATGATTTAGTTCACTTGATCCATAGTTTGACCTTTGGGATTCACTTGTGGTTGAGAAGGAAATTTCCCTTTATCCTGAATGTTGAGTGCAGATGCAAATTTTGCAAGAGTATCTTTCAAATCAGTCATGGTTTGACTTGTTTGAGTATTGATGGACTCTTATTTTTCAATGAATGAATGCAATGTTTCTTCAAGATTTTTCCTAAAATGAGGTATATATGGTGCATGTCCTTGAGATTGTTGAAAATTCTGTTGGGTGTGCAAAGATGGTTGTGACGGTTGAACATGATTGTCATTTCTCCAACTGAAATTTGGATGATTCTTCCAATCAGGATTGTAAGTTTCTGAGTATGAATTTTAGGTTGGCCTCTTAAAGTTGTTCAATGCATTGACTTGTTCATAGAGACATTCTTTGAAAGAGGGCAAAGTTGGGCAATTGCTAGTAGAATGGTCATTGGTCTCACAAATGTGACAAACAATTTCTTCAACAGATTTTAAATGACCAGTTTTCTTTATTTCTAATGCCTCAACCTTTCTAGCTAGGGATGCAAATTTTGCTTGAATGTCATTATCTTTCTTAAGATGATATATGCTTCCACTAGATGCAGGGGATTGAGTTTTACTTGGGGTCTCATATGTACCAGTGGTATCCTAATTTTGTGCATTCTCTGCTAGTAAGTCTATGTAATTCAATGTCTCATCAAGATTTTTATCCTCAAATGTTCCATTGCACATCATTTCCACCATTTTCCTTTCCTTAGGTGTCAAACTTTCATAAAAATGTGACTATTCTCCATGTTTCAAAACCATGATGTGGGCATGTGTTACGTAAATCCTTGTATCTATCCCAGCATTGGTAAAAAGTTTCACTTGGTTTTTGCGTAAAAGTGGTCATTTGCCTTTTGAAAGAATTTGTTCTGTGGGCAGCAAAATTTTTTTTCAAAAATTGTTATTGCAATTCATCTCATGAATTAACGAAGTCTGACCTAAGATACTGTAGCCAAGTTTTAGCTTTATCTTTTAAAGAAAAAGGAAAAAGCTTAAGCCTGATGGTGTTCATGCTACAGTTTAGGTTGTTATATGTGTGACAGACTTCCTTGAATTCCTTCAAATGCAAGTATGGATTTTCAGAATCAAAACCATGAAAAGTTGGTAAAAGTTTAATAATATTTAGCTTGAAATTGAAGTGACATGCATCAGCAAGAAATATTAGACATGATTGAGTGCTATTTCTTATGGGGTTCATGTATTCTCTAAGTGTCCTAGGCTGATCTTGGTCATTATGTAGAGAATGGTTGACTTCTTGGTTATTAATGTGTTCAGTTATGTTTGAAGAAGATAAAGGTTCTTTTACCAGTCTATCAATTGATGTACGTGACCAAGCTTTCATACATAAATAAAATAATAACAAGAAAAACAGATATCAATAACAAAAAGAAATAGGAGGCTCAGCCTTCCATTTTATGAACAGAAAATGTAGGAGGCAAAGCCATCCATTAAAAAAAATAAAAAAAATAAATAAAAGACAACAAGATTAATAGAAAATAAAAGATAAGAGGCTTCGCCTACCATTCAACAACAATAATAATAAAAATAAATAAAAAGAAATAAGAGGCTCAGCCTTCCAGATAATAATAATAAGAAAAATAAACAAAAGAAAGCAATATGAACAAAAAATAAAAGGTAGGAGGCTCAGCCTTCCATTCAACAATAAAAAAAATTAAGAAATATAAGATTAATAGAAATTAAGGGGTAGGAGGCTCAGCCTTACATATGATGAACAAAAAAAAAAAGAAAAAAAAAGAAAGAAAAAAAAATTGAACTTGTACTCTAATTTTACGTCCCCAGTAACAGTGCCAAAAACTTGCTGCACTTTAGCAGTTGTAACCCAAGTGTAGGTTGTCACAAGTAATAAAACCTCGAGAGTCTGAGTGTCAAACCACAAGGAAGTGAATTAAGAAATACAAATTGCAGAATTGGTAATAAGGAAATATTTTGGTGCAAGGTGTGAACAGGTGTTGATTGAAAATGCAAATTCAAATAAATAGCTAAGGTTAGGAGATCCACTTTTAGTATATCAGTTATGATTAATTTTAGTCAATCTTAACACTTAATTGAGATTCACACATAAAGGAGGTCCCAATTGTGGAATTTAGTTAGTATTTTCATTGATCTTAAAACGCCAACACTTGTTAATGGGTTCAAGTATCCATCGTGTCAACCTTTGTCTACAATAACTTAAGATTCCAATATAGCAGGTAGCCATGTTCTACAGAGGGAATCAAGCAGCTTTTGTACTAATGATTTGACTATAATGAATCACAACTCCCCCTTAACAAGAAGGGAAGTTAAATAGATTAAGGAAGAAAATACCTTTAACATTGTGATCTATTCAAATCAATCATAACCTCTATACCAAAAGCTTCACCCTTTCACTTTAGCAAAAGAAGATTAGTTTGTCATAATAAAAGTAGACAACATGTAGAAAGAGGAAATGAACATAAATTGAAAGATCAAAGGTAGAACAAGAAGAAGAACGAGAAAACACTTGGACAGAGCTTCAGTATTGAGAACAAGAACAAGAACAAAGGAGAAAATCTAACTTTGACACAAGAACATGGAAATGGCCTAAGAAATTGCATGAATTCGTCCTACCCCCCCAAGTGCCTATTTAGAGAGTTTTTTGGGTGGGTGAAATGGTAAAATAGTAAAATGTTGGTAAATACAAATTAACAAAGACGGGCTGTAACTTATTTTAATTTTTTGAAAATTTTAGACATCGAATTAGCTCTTCTTCAAAGCACAGAACTTGTAGATCTCTTCTTTAGCTTCAAATTGATAGCTTGCTCATTCAAATCGGACATCTGTAGCTTAAGTTATGATTTTTCTACCCAAACTGCTCTTCAGCACATGAAAAAATGAATAGTTTCATCTATAATCAGATTGCAGCAATGAAAATGATCAAACTAGCTTGCATAAGGAAGAAAATTGAAGATCTATGTGTTGGCTTTTAAATGAATTTAGAATCACTCAGTTCCAATGTCTACAGCTCCAGATATGATTTTTCTCATAAAGGGTCGCCAAGTGATGATTTTACCTATATAAAAATAATTATTTAATATTAATGAATAGTGAAAACACATACGAACAGTAAAATAGGTGTGTGAATAGTAAGTCAGTGAATAGTAACAGGTGAACAGTAACTCAGTGAATAGTAAAAATACGTGAATAGTAACCTGATGAAAAAAATGCTAAGAATAGAGAAATTAATCATACTCAAAGTATATAATGATGATTTAAACCATTAATAGTAATACACTTATGAGTCTTCATCAACGACAACTCCAAGAATACTTATAAGTAGTACTAACTACACTCAGCACAAGGACACACATGGATATTGCTCACTTATTGCCTCTACTAGGATGATTGACCTACTCTAATACCAACTGTGGCAGAATAGGGCCTTAAATCATTATATGTAACTAGTTTCTTAGCCTACCATGCATAAAAAATATGCATGCATCGTCCTGGCTATGCAGTAACAAATAAAAACAACATTGAAAACAATGCCGACAATTTATGAAAACACAATTCAAAACGAGCTAAGACGTAAAACTTTAGTTGCTTTAACTTTAAGTAACAACTATGTGCATACATCTCAAACTTATATGCACCAAAATGCAACCTTAGTGTTATACACACCAATGGGTACTAGCAGAGACAATCTCTTTGTATGAAAATGCCATACATTTAGAAGAAACAACATATATTTACTAAGATCCATCCCTAACTCTTCACCCAGGCAAGCAAGCTTTAAATGATGAACCACATTTTTCTTATACTTACTTAGCCGCAAAACCGTAAGTCAAACACTTTGGTCAGTACTAGCTTATACTACAAGTAGCTTAAAAACATAAGATTTCCCACTAGAGAGTACTTTTAAACCAATCAAACTTAGTCTTAACAGCTGCCTCTTACTAACAGTTAAGCCCAACTAGCCTGCTTAATACCTGCACAAAACTCAAGAGGTAAGTATTTTAAAGTACTCAGTAAGGGATTCGACACCTGCAGGAGGAAACATATGCAAGCATGCAAAGCACAACAAACATATGTATATACAAACAAACCAAGCAATCAAATAATACAACAAACAATAAAAAATTAATAAACAACAAAAAAATGCAATGTAATGTATTGATGCATAAACGAATGCACATGCTAATGCACTTAGGACTTCTTTACACCTAAAGGTGTTTTTAACTGTCGTGAGCTCATACAGCTGAGGTACTTAGATACAGGCCCTCGTATCCAGTACTAGCACTTGATTAAGCCCCATGAAATCCTCCCTACAGGCGACTTCAGTAAGCCGACGCTTACTTGACCTTGCCCACCTTTTACGGGCTACTTAGAGTAAATTGTCATTTACTCACATCTTATCCATAACTTCCCATTACTTGTTGTGCTGGGTAATTGAACTTAGCAACCAAGCTTCGCCAAGTTCTCTTGAACTTGACTCGGGCAACTTAGTGGATTCACTTACCTATCCCGTTGACTCGGTTCGGACCTTTTCGGCACTGCTTAATGCCCGGAGGCACTTGGCCTCTACCCTTGGGTCTTTAAGGGTTCCAGACCTTTCTTGGGTGATGGCCGAAGTGCCATGATCTTGGCCACTAACTTCGGAGGAGGGGCCAAATGCCTGACATATCCGACCTCGGAAGACCCATCGCATTAACCTCGGAGAGTTACTATATCGCCTCCCCATCAGAGGACGAATGAACCAACTTCGGAAGAGTAAGAACACCCCGAAGAAACGGTGTCACCCCGGGAGAAGTCCTTGCTTGTCTACCTAAAAGGTAACGTCGGCCGAGGGACCTCGGAGGGGTGATGGGTGATACGAAGGAGTCTCTGATATATTTGCCCCTACGACCTAGATGTTGACCTCAAGCATTCTGACAGGCCACTGTAGTCCGTGCTCTGGCACACTAAGACACGATTCTCGACAAACCATTGCCCGAGAAAGCCTGCAAACGGCTGACCACTTTTCTGTTTAAGAGGTACGGATCCTATAAGTCCATACACGTGTCACGATCAGGAGGGTTCATTTTCTCCTATTTACAGCAGGAAAAACTCTGGGCAAGGGGGAGAAGGGGGCTGGATAGGAGCTTTTGGGGAATACTCCAGAGTCCCAATTTTCTCCTCTCTTCTCCTCTAGGCACGCCAGAAAAACGCCTCTAGCGTGATGCTCCTCCTTATGTGCATACCAGAAAAATACTCCCAGCCAGTCTATTTTATGCTTATTCTTTGCTATTTAAATGCACTGACTTGGGCGTCGGAGGCTCTTCCCCGGAAAATCGCTCCGAGGACCTCCTAACCCCTGTTTTCTGTATATTTCAGGCTGAACCGCTTGAAGACGTCAGCTTTTTCAGGCTCCTTCCTGCACCGGAAATCCTTCATGGCCCTCACTCTCCATCGTAGGACGGCCACCTATGACATCCCTCAGGAGGTCCCTGTCACCTCCGTCATGGAGCCACGGGGGGATCGTAAACGATGGCTAACCCAACGCCATCATTTGGCGCCGTCTGTGGGAAATTATTTGGGCAGCCGTGGTCAGAAACTCGGTGTTCTAAGGACAAAAGGCTCCCTGAGGCCCCCGTCCGCGCCGGAGACTCGCCCGGCGGCCGAACAATTAAGGAACAGGGATTTCCCATCCCGGGGATAATCATCCTTCGGATATCACCGCGGCTTTCCTGCATAATTTCCCACGCGTCGCCGTGGTCGAAATACTGCAGTAAATAGGCCGAAGATGTTCGTGTGCAAATGACGAGCCGAAGTCTTCTCTCTCGATCCTTTCAACGAGGGGAGTGGGGGTGACCCAGGAGCCGGGGGAAACAAAGGGCAGTGGGGAGAATACCCAAAGGACGTGCTTCCCCTCGAAGTATGATAGACGGGAAAGGTAGGATCGGTGCCGTCCAAACCCCCCCCCCCCCCCCCCCCCCCCGGTCAAAAGAGTTCGTGCCAAAGAAAGGTTACTGTCCCTCAGACAGTAACACCGAACCCACTCCCCCGAAAAGACGAATACGCGTTGATATTAAACGGGCAAAAAGACTATGATCCTACTCCAAACGGACACACTACCATCGTCCAAAAAAGGAGTCACCCCTGCGCGACGTCAGAAGGAAGAGAGTAAACGGGCAAGTGCGCCGAACTCCAAAGACACTGCATCGCGCACAGGTCCAGAAGGGGACATTATAACCCCAGGCAACAGCGGACCATTGCCGAAAGTCCAGAAATAGAAAAAGGGGAAATCCAACGAAGACCGAATATAGGCGAAAGACAAAGACTCCCGACCGAAGGGGCTCCAGGCGCAAAAACACTACGACACTGGAACGATACTTCGGAGGCCCGAGGATGGGGAAAACGCCTGAGTTAGCATATTCGGTTAATAAAGTCGTGAATCACCCAAGACCGGCATTATTGGGAACAAAAACCTGGGATAAGGGAAGGAAAATGCCCCGCAAAGAGCCATCTTCCAAAGATTCTGATGAAATGGCAAAAAGTACAGAAAATGTTCCGGATAATCTTTCCTTGATTGAGGAAGAACAACGTTGGAAGGAAAGCTCAGGCCCATTATAGAGAGGCATCGGCAGAAAGAGGTGCAGAGCAGCGCGCAAAAAGAGGTGCGAATAGACGCGCCCGAGAAGGGCGAGAATGGCCAAAAAACGCACCAGCACCCGAAAGACGGCCTTCGGAATAAAATGCCCAAAATACTCCCGTCGGAGTGGCGAATTCCGAGAGACTACCCTCACCCCTCGGCAGATACGGTTCACTGCCAACAAAGCCTGAAGCAAAATGCTACGAACAGTAAAACACCTCGTTTGGCGAAGCCCCTACTGATCAAGCAGGCAAAAAGCATACAAAAGCCTGCTTAAAGGAACATGATGCGCGGAGATGGCACATTATTGCCAGCAGCATAAAGGGCTTCAGCCTTCAGGCAAAGGAAGCCAAAAAGTTAGCCATTACCTCCGAAGTTAAAAGATACTTTGGTCCACCAGCTTAGTTTTGAAGTAACAAGCAAGTGGAAGTCCCCGAATAAGAATTACACACCGGGGACTACGAAAAAGTCGGAAAAAGCAAAAGGAGAAGGTCCAGCAGGGCCGATAAAATTCCTACTGGGAATTATCAAGCAGGTCTTCCGAAAAACTATAGGGAGAAAAAACCTTCCTTACTCGCCTGCAAAGGCCAGTGCCCACTTGGAGCAATAAAGCTACCAAGCAAAGCGCGAGTATTCGGAGGAAGGAAGGATGAGCTCGGGAGTAATGCTCGGCAAAAAAATAAACAGAGAGAGAGAAAAAAAAAAAATAGCCGCAAATCGGGAAACCGAACTCAAGCCACTCCCAAAAGCATAAACAAACTCTGGAGAAGTGTTTCCTCCGTAAAAGATGGCCGTGGGCACAAAAATGCCCCGAACGGCAAAAGGAGACTTCATTCTCCAAAAGGCCAAAACACAACCCCGAGAACCGCCTCAGGGGAGAACTTCGGCCACCAAAGGGACCTCTCCTAATTGAAGGTAAGGTCCGAAAGAGAGCATCATCAGCTTAGCAGCGTCAAAGGGAGAAAATTGAGAAATACCTCCAAAGAATTTTTAGGTAAACAGTATTTTTAGCTAAACAGTACTTAGAAAAATTTCTCTTTTCTCCTGCACAGGTTACCCGCCGAACAAGGATGAAGCACGCACGCTCAAAGGCTCGGAATCCATCAAAGGCAATTCTAGTGTTCGCCTGAAAAGTCTTTGATAACCGAGAAAACAAAGTCAGCCAGCAGAAAGGCCAGGGAATGGTTCTCCGAAGACCCCTAGTCGTCACTACAGAGACCGTTATCCCTACAAAAGTAGTTCGGCCGACAGGTGTTTGGTTAAAGAAGAAATCACCTCGGAGTGAGAATTAAGCTCGCCCTAGTTGATGAACACTAAGAAACGGCCAAACTCAAAAGAAAGGTTTTTTCAGCAAAAATCGGCGATAAGTGCGAACCTGCATGGAAGGACAAGAGGAATACGGAAGGAAGATCTTGCTCTCCGAAAGGCCGAAACCCGAAAAACCACCACGTGGGGTGCTTCGGCCAAACAGGAAAGAGCCTTGCTCGGTGAAGTCCGAAAGAGAGTATACGACCTCGGCAACACCGAAGGGAGAAAAACTGAGGAACAAGGCACCTGGGCACCTTCAAGAAATTCTATACTTAGAATTTTCAGACAAGAAATAGTGCAAGCCAGGAATTCGTCTGAGTACTAAAAAGTTTTCTCCTGTCTGAGAAGAATCGCCGAACAAGGACAAAGCAAGCATGCACTCCCAAAAATCTCCTGTTCCTCCCGAAGGTTGGCAGGGTCATAAAGGGGGGAAAGTGTATCCACGGCCGAACAAGGGTAGGCTAAAAAATTTTTCTTTTTTGCCCAAGGGAATTTCACCAACTACGCAAGATCGCCCGAAAAAATAGCTGGAAAAACAAGCAAAAGAAGTATGCTTCCGAAGCCTCCAAACTGAAAGAGTTCGGGACAACGAGGAAACAAAAGAAGCGCGTTTCTGAAGTCCTCTAACCGAAAGAGCTCGGGACAACTGGGAAACCGAAAGATTGATCAAAAGACTTAGCCAAAAATATGAAGGAAAAAAATTCATTGATACAAGGAGAAGATTACAAGAAGTACAAGAGAAACACGAAAAGAAAAAATCCTAGGGTGCTTAAGGATCCCCGGCAGCGCGAGAAGTTCCAGCTCCCGTGTCTCTAGCCGTCGCCTTCGGCGCAGGTAGAGGAACAGGTGGCAGGTTGAGGTGATCAGCTTTCGACCAAGTCCACCGAGGACCCTTGGGAATACCCAGGGCCGAAAGAAAGGAGGTGTCGAGGTCCGGATAGCGTTGCAAAAATTGATGGCGAGCTAAACAAAAGCCGTCCTGAAAGGACACCTTTGACATCTGGACGGCTTTATCCCTCTCTACATCTAGCAAGTCCGCCTCATTCTCAAGACCAGCAACCTCTTTCTCGAGACCCAGGATCTCCTCCTTCAGACCGGCAATCCTCCGCACCAATCCCTTCGCGTTTCTCCTTTTCGCCGCACTCCTCCTCAGAAAATAAACCCTGGCTTGAAGAGCCGCCTTTTCGGCAAGAGTCTTCTTCAGAAGGGCAGCTTCTTCTTCTTTCTCCTTCTGAATAACCTCATTGGCCGAAGTCAAGCGCACAACCTCCTCGCCAAGGTCGCTCATTTTACGGGAAAAGTCCTTCAAAAGGTCCGATTGGCCTATGAGGAACTCATCCCGGAGCAGAGCAACCTTCTCCCTGGCTATGCGCCTTAACTCGACATTGGCTATGTCCAAGTTAATACAGAAGAGCCTAGCCTGCTCCAGTTCACTTTCAGCCCGAGCTCGGGCAGAAGACTGCTCTGCCGCCCAAAATCGGAGGTGTTCACTGTACCCCAAAAGCTGCGAAAAGAGAAGGAGAATATCCTCAGGGAAAGCAGCATAAGGAAAGGCAAAACACTTGGGCAAAAAAGAGAG
The DNA here is from genome assembly GCA_005392925.1 of Aquilaria sinensis. Taxonomy (NCBI): domain Eukaryota; kingdom Viridiplantae; phylum Streptophyta; class Magnoliopsida; order Malvales; family Thymelaeaceae; genus Aquilaria; species Aquilaria sinensis. Next base: position 22,701 of record SMDT01000887.1, on the reverse strand, counting down.
AAGGCTACCTGAGCGGCGCGTTCAGAAATTCTAGTGGCGAGGATATCCCCAGAAGCACACTCCTCGGCAACTGCCCTAGAAGAGGCTTCTGTAAGAACACCCCTCGCCATCTGGGGAGCCATCTCTTGGCAATCTCCGGAAAACAAGTTCATGTCTTCCGTGAAAGACCAAAACGGCTCCCTCGGAATTTTGTCTTTCGGGAGAAGGGAGTCCCGAAGAGCCCGTCTTCGGGCATGATCAGCCATCCATGCGGGGGTCGCCCGGTCCTCTGCAAAATGGAGGGGCGCGAGTCAGGAAGGGCTCCCCGAAAACATAAGTTATGAGCAAGAACGTATTCGGAGCAAACCTGGTGCAACCCCGGTAGTATCCTCGGTAGTGTCCGCCGCAAAGGCCGGAATATACTTGCCTTTGTCCTTGCGACGTCTGTCCAACTTTTGAATAGTTGGACTCTCGGGCAAAGAGCCTGAAAGCCCCACGGGCGAGATGGGACCCGACGGAGTGAAAAGGGTGACTACTCCGGCGGGCACCTCGGCCGCCGCAATATCGGCCTCAGAAGATGTCGCAGCTACTTCGGAGGGGGTGACAACCCTGGTGGATAACGGAGTAACATCAACCATGGCCAAGGTTGCAGTAGCGTCGGTGGAAGTGGCCATCGCATCGGTTGAGATATCAACCTTGGTGGACGTAGCAATAACTTCATCGACCTCCACCACATCTTCGGAAGGTGAAGTAAGGGCTCTCTTCTTTAACTTCTTGGTCGAAGACGGTCCGCTCCCAGTAGACTTACGCCTTTTGGAGCCACTTTTCTTTGCTTGTTCTCCCTTCTCTACTTGACCAAGGAAGAGATTCTTGTAGTAGGCGGCAGAATCGTCAGCCATCTCTGAAAAAAAAAAAAAAAGGGAAAAGCATCAGTACGAGCCAAAGGCATTTAGCCAAAAAAGGAGTTTCCGGGAAATAAGAAAGGCGTCAGCAAAAAATTGAAAAAATACGACTTCGGGAAATTAAGAAACTAGCAAAAGTCGAACAACTCCCAAGGAAGGCACTCACGAAAAACCTTGCCAAAATCAGGATTCCTGGATGCCGTCATAAATAGTGGCCAGAAATCGCTCCGCCGTGCAGACCGTCGCTCAAAGAAATGAAAAGGGCGAGAAAGCGAGAGCAAGGGGGAAAGCACAGAAAAGAGCAAAAGGAAAGAATGACAAAGGGAAAGCTTATATAGAGCAAAGAAAGGCAATTGAAAAGGCGTCATAACTACTGCATGGGAGCGAAACGTCACCATAATTACCCTTGCCGCGCAAAAAGACGTGCCATACCAATTGACGCTTGCCACGTGTCGGTCATCGCGAGAAACTAGGGCATGTTTTCTGACATCCTAAAGATTTGGGTCTAGCCCCAGATTGACGCGCCTAGTTTCAAGGCATGGCAGTTCATTGACTTAAGACAGAAAAGATAAGAGTGGACATCTCGGACATCTCGGCAACGCCGAAGGGCAGGTATGCGATATTCGCCCGAGCAAACTATACCCTTAAAATGGCGAAGTACCTTTCTTGCAAATGATATAAGCTGGATCCTCTGAAAGTGCTCCCAAAAGGGCTACAAGCCAAAGTTATACTTCGGCTTTCCGAAGGAGGGCATGTGATGGCCGAAGTGCCATGATCTTGGCCACTAACTTCGGAGGAGGGGCCAAACGCCTGACATATCCGACCTCGAAAGACCCATCGCACCAACCTCAGAGAGTTACTGTATCGCCTTCCCATCAGAGGACGAATGAACCAACTTCGGAATAGTAAGAACACCCCGAAGAAACGGTGTCACCCCGGGAGAAGTCCTTGCTCGTCTACCTAAAAGGTAATGTCGGCCGAGGGACCTCGGAGGGGTGATGGGTGATACGAAGGAGTCTCTGACATATTTGCCCGTACGACCTAGACGTTGACCTCAAGCATTCTGACAGGCCACTGTAGTCCGTGCTCTGGCACACTGAGACACGATTCTCGACAAACCATTGCCCGAGAAAGCCTGCACACGGCTGACCACTTTCCTGTTTAAGAGGTATGGATCTTATCCGTCCATACACGTGTCACGATCAGGAGGGTTCATTTTCTCCTATTTACAGCAGGAAAAACTCTGGGCAAGGGGGAAAAGGGGGCTGGATAGGAGCTTTTGGGGAATACTCCAGAGTCCCAGTTTTCTCCTCTCTTCTCCTCTAGGCATGCCAGAAAAACGCCTCTGGCGTGATGCTCCTCCTTATGTGCATGCCAGAAAAATACCCCCAGCCAGTCTATTTTATGCCATTCTTTGCTATTTAGAGGCACTGACTTGGGCGTCGGAGGCTCCTCCCCGAAAAATCGCTCCGGGGACCTCCTAACCCCTGTTTTCTGTATATTTCAGGCCAAACCGCTTGAAGACATCAGCTTTTTCAGGCTCCTTCCTGCACCGGAAATCCTTCATGGCCCTTGCTCTCCATCGTAGGACGGCCACTTATGACATCCCTCAGGAGGTCTCTGTCACCCCCGTCGTGGAGCCACGGCGGAATCGTAAACGATGGCTAACCCAACGCCATCATTGGGTTTATCTCCAATGTCGGAGGTTCATGACCTCGCCTCTTGGCCATTGGAGGACTCACACAATACTTGGTCTTTCCTTAGTACCCTATTTATGACTTAAGGTACCTCACTTATCCACTTCTCCTCAACCCTATTAACCACCCACTTATTGATGCATACTTAAATCTTAGGAGCACTTTTGAGTCATGTTAGGATACCACCTAAGCCTTAGGAATTGATTTAGGACACTTAGAAACAAGGTTGGCACAATTCAGGCACAATGCTATAGTATTGAATCTTGTGGTGCGACAGCATCAATATTTTATAGGAGTTGCTAGAATTGATGCAATAGCACCAGAATAGTTAGTGTGATAGCATTTCACATTTCAAGCAGCCTTTTCTTCCTCTTTAGCTTGCTGCGATCGCATCAAAATAGTCAGTGCAACTGCATTAACCCTTGGAGCTACTTTTCTTCCCCCCTTTCTCGGCCAATCTTGCACCAAATCTTACCCAAACCAGTTTCAATCACTTTTGGCCCATTTCATCTTACTCCTAGGTGTTCTAACACTACTTATATATTATTTAATCATACCATAACTTAAATCCTCAACCTCAAATCCAAGTTAAGCAAGATTCAAAGCAAACAAACCACACAAAGTTCACTTGAGCACAAGTTGCTTCCCTTGAGTTCCAAGCCTAAATCCAAGCAACATGGGTACCACAAGCACTAAATTAAGGCCATCACTAACCATGTTTCAAGATTAGAACAAACTTAAACCCATATATAGAACATATCAATGGGTTTCAACTCAGGCTTGGAGGAATGAGTCCTAAAGCACCAAATAGGCCAACTTCTAGGTATGAGCTTGATGTGATTGCCTTGGAGCCCTTAATTTTCATAGAGAATGAAAAAAATTTGGAAGATTTGAAGGATAATGGCTATGGAGGAAGGGAAGAACAAAAATGAGTTGGAAGAGATGATGAATAGTAGCTTGATTGTCTAAAAGAAATATTTACAACCACCCCCAGTAACTTTGACTTACTTCCTTCACTTGAAAAATTATTTTTTTTCCTTCTCACTAGATTTTTGCCTCAAACCATCCCTTTAGGTCCTATGGTTAATTTTTCCCTTTGTCACTAGTCTTTAAACTTTATGCCATAAGTGGCATAATAACCCTAATTCCTTAATTTGTGCACTTTGGTCCCTAAACTCTTATTCTTGGTTCCAATGGTTAGGGTAATTTATGGCCTTAAATTATTTGATCAAAATTACTTACATGACCTTAATTTCACTGAAATTATAGCCATACAACTTACTTGGGTCAAAATTATGATTTTACCCTTTTTGCTCTGTGGTGCCATTTTGCACATAAGAACTCAATATAACCTTACTTAGCTTGCTTTTCTTGCTTAATAAAACCTATTTGAGGAAAATAACTTAGGATTTGCTTACCTTGGCATCCAAACTATGTGAAGTACTTGGAGGGCCTCTATGGTGTTAGATACCCAACTCTCCTGAAATAAGCTTAAAATAAGCAAAAATCAATTGTTAGTATCAAACGGTACATGGATGCATTAAATGCCAAACAAGAGAGTGGGGTTGATTTTAGTTATTAGGCATGGACTTGTATTGAATTCTCAAGCTTCCTACCTGAATATGAGTTGGGATCAAAGCCTATATAGTTTGCTCGTGTGTGAATAAGAGGCTTAGGTGACCATTTAGGTGCATACTTGTCTAGTCAGTGACATGGTTATAACAAGGGTGGTCAAATTGCTTTGTGGTGTGGAACTCGATGATAAGGATGGTTGGGGTCGCTTTGGAGTAGAAATGGTTTTTTTTCATGTGGTTTAAAAAAATATAACAAAGACTCTAAGACAAAAAAGAAGATAAAATCAAATTAATGTTAAATAAAATGATACAATTAAATTAAATTAATTAAAAAATATAAGTAAATCAATTTTTTTTAAAAATTCTAAAATGAATTAATTGATTTGGATACTAATCATGCATGAAAAATGTTAGTGAAATGATTATTAGAAAAAAAAACACAAAGAATGAAATAAGACTATTTTAGTACGAAACACTATAAAAACAAACAAATAAAATTAATTAAATAAAATAAAACAAAATCAAAATAAGCTTTGATTGACTAAAAATGGTTAAAATTGACTGGACAAGGAAAAAACATGGAAATTATTACTCAACTTGACTAAAAAAATATTGAAAAACATGATAAATTTTCATTATGTTGTTCAATTTTTATGAATTTCTATTTTTTAATTTCTTAAACTAGAAAACTTCTTAAAAATGTAGTAAGATTACAAAAATTGTATTTTCAATTGATTATTACAACTACACAGTATTGACTTTTAATTAAAATTTGTTTCGGGTAAAAAAGATGTAAAAATAAAAATAAGTTATTTTAAAGTCAATTGACTTAAATTAAAACAAACTGGGTGTAAGTTGCAAGAAAGTAAAGCTGCTAACTCCAATAACCTAACTACAAAGGAAAAAAACAGACAAAGGTTAGTGACTTGAACAAATAAAATAAGTAAATAAAATGACAAAATAAAGGTTTTACCAGGAATTGTCCAAGTTGGGTTTTAAGTCGGATCGGGTTTTGGGGATCGAACGGGTCACGAGATGGGATTCTCTTTGATTTTTCTTGTCACGGGAACGGATGGATGGTTAGGTAATTGGGCATTAGCGATGGCGGTTCGGGCATATTTGAGAGGACGTGTGGCGGCTGGTAATGGAGAGTTATGACAAATCATGGTGCAAATTGGGTTGTTATGGGGTGTTCTTCCCCTCATTCTAATATTGCTTAGGATAGGCGGTTTAGCTCAATGAGGGGTAACAATGGGCGGTTGTAGTTAGGGGTGAAAGCATTTGGCCTTAACCAAAAAATCGAGCCTATTTTGCAAGTTATGGTCGGGTTGAGGAGATGAATAAGTGTAATTCGGGTCAACCCGAAACAGTAAAAAATTAGGTTGGTTTGGGTTAAACCCGAATTTACCCGAAACCAACCTGCATATTAGGCCTAGCCCACACCTACTATCCCTAATTCCCTATTCCTATCTCACATTTAACCTAATTATTTCCCAACTCATTTCTAGCCCAAGCCCACCTTCAACCTAACTATTTCTAACCTAGCCATCACTCAACCCTCATTCTCTCACAGTCTGCCACCGCGTTCACTCGCCCTCACTGTCACTCACTTTTCCTTCCCATCGCGCCACCTCCCTCTCACACTGTCTTTACACTCGCAAATCGTTCACCATCATCCTGCCTTGGCCGTTGCCCTCACGCAATTTTCTATACTTGTTCGTGCCATCTTTTATGTCGAAGTCCTTCACCTTTTGTGTCGTTTGTTTGCGTTGTCCGTTCGTCACTGTTCACGTTGTTCTTCATATTGTCCATCATGTTGTTCCTCGCGTTGTCGTCTTCTGGCCTTCACGAAGGAGGAAATGGCTACCGGCGGTGGAGTATTGGTTAAATCCAACTTTAACCCTATAATTTTGGGTCAGGGTTGGTTCAGATTCTCTATCCATTTGGGGTCAATTCGGGTTGGGATTTTCATATTATAAAAGAGTGCATTTATTTCAGATTTCAGCTCGAATTTGACCTGAATTCTGAGACTTTCACCTTTAATTGCAGTGGTTGCTGGAAGTAGAGGATGGTTGAGGTGCTTCAATGATGGCAGCGGTCAAAGGAGCAACTTAGGGCTTGGGTGGCAAGGTAGTAAAAACTCAGGTGCCAAAGCTGCAATTTTGCATTTTTTAGCTAAAAGCCTAGGATTTCAAAATTCAGGTTTAATTTTCATATTCCAGCTTCCCAATCTCAAGGTTTTAAAGCATATTTATATGTATTTAATTCCTTAAAGCCCAAGAAAATCATGCAATGCTGGAATCTTGACCAAATTAGGTTAGAATCATATGAAATCCAAAAATTATAGATTTAGTCCCTAATTCTCTCTTAAATTTTAGCTTAGCCCAAACTGATATAGAATTTTCAATTAAGCCCAAACTTTTCATAGAATTTTCAACTGAGCATAAGAAGTTCATAAACTTGTTGATTAAGCTGAAACTTTGCAAGAATTTCAATTAGAGCCAAACTTTAACAAGTTGACCAGCTAAAACCCAAATTTCACAAATAAGCAAAATTTTAACCCAACTTACCCAAAACATTCAAATTTTACTGTAAAAAAAATAAAAAAAAACCTAATTAAAACCTAAATAAAATTTAGAGACTCATAAACAAACTTTAAGACATGGCATGACAATTTGTGACATAATAGGACTAAAATGTCCTTAGACACTGACTAAATAATGTTTGCCTAATATAGCCTAAGACACCTAAATGAAAGCCAAATGAGTGTTAACACCAAGATATAACCCAATGGCTTCATATGTTGGAGAATAATATAGATATGATGGAAGGGAAGCACATTTCCTTTTCAACTGACGAACACTTGCAGCTAGTTGGTCATCAGTCACTGCGCTTGGAGAATTTTATGAAATTGGTTTATCTAGTAGATATTCAGGGAACATTTAAGGGCTATAAGGCCAATGTTTATCTTATAATGATAAAACAATGCCTCTACTTTGGTCCTGATAACATAGAGTTTGGGCTTATATGTAACACATTAGAGATTAGTGACTCTAAATGTTTGGTTTTGTAGTTCACAACAATCTTTTTGATTCTTCATCTAGAATGAATTCGGGTGGTTGATCTTCATCAACCCCCTACCTAGCCATAAAGGTTTTGAGCATGAACAATCTTAGAAGAGGCTAAGCCATGATAGTTTAAAACATTGATGGCCTAGTGCATTCTCATTGTCGTGATATTATGTTTTTTATGGAGATCAAGGCGAGAGGTTCAGAAGCCACTAAGAAGGTCCAATCGGGTTACTTTGTTCATGTCACCTTTGTTGATGCTGAGGGCAGTCATGGGTGTCTTTAAGTTAGTTGGAAAAACAATGTTTCCTGCTCTATTCTAGAAGTTTAGCAGACTTTAATTTTTGTTGCATGCTTAAGATGAATATAGGCATGAGCAAATTTTGCATTTTATTTATGGCAATTCAGTAGTGCATCTGTATGGGGCCACTTGGAATGAAATAAATTCAGTGTTATCACTTTCCTCTTGCATGCTCATTTTAATTGTCGACTTTAATCAAGTGCAGGACCCATAAAAAAATAGTTTGAAATGCCCACCACATCCAAGGGGTGGAATTTTTGAATTCTTTTATTTTAGATCTAGCCGTAATTCCACTACATTGCCATTGTCCAAATATATTTGGATGAATTCTTGGGAAGGTGAGGATGCAGTCTTTAAAGTTCTAGATAAAGCCTTTTTTTCTATGAATTGGCTTCAACTTTTTCAAAATGTTGTCTTTTTATAATATAGTCATTCTAGTTTCTGATCATGCTTCCTTATTAGTCAACACGCACCTTAACCAAAACTTCTGCCATCGACCACGTTAGCTTGAAGGTTTATGGCTTTGATACCCACAACGTGAAATATTTTAAAGCGTAAGAAAAAAAAAATTAATGGCTCTTTTACGTATTAGTTCATCACGAAGTGTAAAAATGGCATGTGTTTTTTACGTGCTTGGAACAAAATAAGGATAAAAGACTTATCTTTCAGATTGAAAGTTTTTAAAGGAAATTGTCAGAGCTCCAATCTAAGGTTGATATTGCATATGGTGTAGATTTTATTAGTCAAAAGATAGATTTTCTTGTTCAATTATCTGCGGACCAAGAGAAAATGTTGGCTAAAAAATCTCATGTTACTTGGTTGGCAGTAGGGGCTAAAACCAGAAAAAAAATTTCCATACAACCATAAAGCAGCGCAAAAACCATAATAAAATTCAAACACCTAAGGTTGATTCCAATGGTGTGTTGCTCACTAACCAAGATTAAATCAAAGATCTAATACATGGTCACTTCATTAGCAGTTTTGACGTATAGAACCAGTCGTACTTGGACTTGAAAAGGTACCTATTTGGTTTTCTTAAAAATGGTTGTCCATATATCAACAATAAGAATTATTATTTTCGTTTTCAGATGCTAAAATATGGTAGCTCTTTTTCAACTTGGGAATTTCAAAGCCCCAAGGCCTGATGGCCTAAAATTAGTGGTCTTCAAAAAGTACTAGTCCTTTATAGTTCTATCAATCCTCAATACTGTTCAATCTTGCATACAAGGATGGTTTTTTCCAAAGGAGCTCAATAGGGCTTTCATTACCCTAATTCCCAAGGTAAAACACCTAGAGTCAGTCAATGATTTTCACCGTATCAGCTTGTGCAACACAATATACAAGATTCTCTTAAAGCTCTTGGTAAACTTTCTAAACCCCCTTTTGGGGAATTTAATTTCTGATCACTAAAATGGTTTTACCCCTAAACGTTCACCATAAGATAACATTATCATTACACAGGAACTCCTTCATACAATCAAGTTCACGAGTAAAACAAGTGACCTTAGAGAATACAAGGTTACTTTTAAAGCTTGACATGTGCAAGACTTATGATAAACTCCATTGGACTTTTATCCAAGTAGTCTTGGAAGAAATGCGGTTCCCGAAGCCTTGGGTTAGCCTTATCATACAATGCATTAGCACAGTATCCTATTCATTCCTCATTAATGGTAGTCCAACAGAATGGTTTTCTCCAAAATAAGGTATCCACCAAGGCGATCCTTTATCTCCATAGTTATTTATCCTTTGTAATGAGACATTTTCTTGTTTTTTCTTGCACCAACAATTAGTTGAACTTTTGCCTGGGATCAAGGCAAACATTAGTGGACCTAGTATTAACCACTTTTTCTTTATGGATGATTGCTTTATCTTCTTCATACCTGATATTCAAACCGTCCACACATTGCAGGAATCCCTCAATTTATACCAAACAATAGCAGGACAAGAAGTCAAGTTTTGAAAATTAGAGTGGTGTTTTAGTAGGGACATATTGCAATACTTTATCTAGATGTTTGCAAATATTCTCCATTTTACTTCAAATAAGGCTATCACCAAATATTTAGGATTTCCATTTGATTATGATATGTCCAAAACTACATCTTATGAATTTTTAACCAGCAAGGTTGAATATCATCTGTTGGCTTTAAAGTGGAGGCATTTAAGTAGTGTGGGTCATCTCAATCTAATTCAGGCTTATTTGTTTTCCCTCCTTATGTTCATTGTGTCTATGTTCAAAATCCCAGTGACAGTGAGTGATGATTTGACAATGATGATGATTAGGTAATGGTGGAAAGACGTAAATCAAGGGCATGGTTTTCATCTCAGAGAGAGATTTTGTTTAACCTTTCTTAAAGGGTGAGGTGGTTCAGGGATTTGTGATCTCCGGCTCTTCAAGCCCTGTTAGCTTGTTCCTTCTGGAGACTGATGCATAAGGGTCACAATTCTCTAGTTATTAGAGTTCTCTAACTTAAATATGTCAAGTTTATCTTATGAACATGACAGAGATACCAAATACTGGCTCAAACTTCACCAATAAAGAAATGGAATAAGAACTAGATATTAATGTACTATAATCAAAACAAGAACCATTTCAACATACTCTTTAGAAATGGATGAGAAAAAAAACCTATTAATGATTTTCCAGCTACAACTGAAGAAATAATATATAATAAAGAAAAATGGGACAAGATGAAATCATTTGAAAACATAATAGCCAAGCGCATATATTTGTGAGACGTTACAACACCAATATTTTTGCATGATAATCAATATTTTTGCATGATAATCAAATAAAATTGAAAACATAAGGAGAAACCTTACAATACTCATCCTTCATATTTCTTTTAACACGTATAACTAAAGCATAACATGTGATTAATAACAACTAGAAAAACAGAAGTTACTATAGTTTTCAATTTGAGTTACCAAAAAGAGGCTAAAAGTTCTACATCAACTTGAGTTATCAAAAAGAGGCCAGAAGTTTTACGTTAGCTTGAGTTACCAAAAAGAGACCAGAAATAGGCCAAAAGTTTTATATCAAAGAATGCAAGACCATATTAACAGTATCAAGATATCCACAAAATAGATAATCCATAGTTTGAAAGTGACAAAATATAACCATATAATATGCTAACTTCTCTGGGCTATCTTTATTTTAATTCTTTCCTTCATGTATAGTACATTTATCTAATAAGTATCTTACAGCCAAGATAGCACCAGTGTTTTCAAAGTCGAACTACGCTTCAAACTGCTAGAGTCTATGGTCCACTATCCAACCAGTTCAATCGACTAAACCTTCAGTTCATTGCATACATTTTATGATAGTTGAATGACTTTATTGTACACGTGACAAAACAATAGGACTAAATGAAAATGTACATATATTCTATAGACTAAGCGCGTATTTTGCCAAACACTATATATAACTCTTTACAAAGCCTAATTTCACACCCTAATTTCCTTCACGTCTGCGCACTAGTAGCAGCATCTTTGCTTTTTTTTTTTTTGTCTAGTTGACTTCATTATTTCCTTTAATCTCTTTTTACTCTCTTGAAGATAATTTACCAAAATCCTTTCAAAATTGTTTGAGACCTCCTTACCTATTTCCTAATATATGTTTTATTTCTTTTTCTTTTTGTTCCATCCCCTTATTTATTTTTCCAGTTCATCGTCGCAATTCAGCAACCTCACTCAATAGTCAACATGGGTAAAATTTAACTTTTTTCTCCACTGAAATTATTATCGATGATCTCATTTTTTCTGGAACATGTAGTTTCAAGACAAACATTGTTGCATTATAAAGAAAGAAGAAAATCTTGTAACATGGTAATCTCTTTTTAATCTATGCATGGTCAAACCAATTTTTTTATTTTATGACTGTTAGTTCTAACTGGTTTCCGGTTTGTGGTTCCTAATGGTTTTAATCTAGTTTGACCGATTCTTAACCTTAGCGTGTTTGAACCAAAACCTGTGTTGGAATTAGTGATCGAATGTGGAAGAGAACACCAATGTGAAGTCCAAGGAGCAGGAAGTGAACGTTGTAGTTGCTGTATAAAACTAGGAAGATTTGTTTAGATAAGATTAGTATGACCGAGTCTTTAGTTGTTTGTTGAAGTTGGTTTTCTTGTTTCCTAATTTTAGCAAAATTTGTCTATGACGTTCCAAGTGTAATGCCTATATAGGGCATGTTTTGATTCAATAAAATATATGCAGCAGTTGCCATTGCTTTTATCTTCTTGTTCTACTATTTTCCTTCATTGTGGTATCAGAGCCATGTTACAATCCTTAGCTAGTTTCTGTTCTTTCTATTTCTCGTCTGTGCTTAAAAGAAAGGACAATGGCAAACAGAACTGCTGGAAATAATTCAGTAAATGTGTCATAACCTCAAATTCCTTTGTTCAAGGAAGACTCTTATGAATATTGGAGTATTAAAATAAAACCTTTTTTAGATCTCAGGATCTATGGGATCTTGTTGAACAAGGTTTCAATGCAGAAACCTCATAAGAAGGAGCTACCAGGGAACTGATGAAGAAAGATGCAAAAGCCCATTTTTTCATCCAATAGGCTGTGGATGAATCAATATTCTCTTGCATTGCTGGAGCAACTACAGCCAAACAAGCATGGACTAACTTCAAGATTGAGTACCAGGGATCAACAAAAGTCATCACAGTGAAGTTGCAGCTCTTAAGAAGAGATTTTGAAATTATTCTTGTGAAGAATGGGGAGTTTATTCAAGACTTTCTGGGAAGAATCCCGTATATGGTTAGCCAAATGAGAGCATATGTGACAAAATCATAGATGAAACAATGGTTGGAAAGATACTCAAGAGTTTGACTCCCAAATTTGATCATGTAGTTGCTGCCATTGAATAATCAAAAGATCTGGCCACACTTTCAATTGATGAGCTGATGGGATCCCTGCAAAAGCGTGAGGCCAGAATGAATAGGACAGTAGGGAGAAAGAAAGAGCAGGCCTTTGAGGTACAAGGGGAGAGAAACAGATCCTTCCAATCCAGAGGAAGAGGAAGGACCTCTTTCAGAGGAATAGGGCGAGGTAAATCAGTCCAATGAGCGTACTGCAAAAAGTTTGGACATAGAGAAGATGTATGCTGGAGCAAAGAGGATCAGGCCAAATTTGCACAAGAGGTGGAAGACAGTGAAGACTACTTGTTCATGGCTAGTAAGGAAACTAGTTTACCTTCAAAGGCAATATGGTATTTGGACAGTGCATGTTTAAATCATCTAATTGGAGTCAAGGGCAAGTTCAAGATATTGGATGAGGCATCCAAGGCTCAGGTTAGACTTGGAAACGACAAGAGGGTACAAATTCAGGGTAAATGTACTGTGTCAGTTCATTCAAATGGCAAAGAAAGAATGATTAATGATGTTCACTATACACCAGGTTTAGCACACAATCTCATTAGTGTTGGACAGTTAGTAGAGAATGGTTATTCAGTCATATTTGAAAATGGGGTTTGCTGTGTTAAGACTAGTGTAGGGAAAAAGGTGCTGGAATCCAACATGATTGATAACAAGATGTTTTCAGTGGAGTTTGAGTGCAAAAGCAAGTGTTTGTTAACAAGCAGTAAAGATGATGATTCAGAAAAGTGGCATCAAAGATATGGACACCTCTACATTCAAGGTCTCTAACTTTTGGCTAGTAAAGAAATGGTGATAGGATTACCAAGTATTGGAGATCTGAAAAATGTGTGTGAAGGGTGTGCTTTATGGAAACAAACAAGAAACTCTTTTCCCAAAGGCAAAGCAAAAAGAACCAATCAGAAGTTAGAGTTAATAACACTGCATCTGTGGACTTATGAAAACAGAATCACACGATGGAAAACAAAACAACATTGTTGAGAGGAAAAGCAGGATAATGGTAGAGATGACAAGAGCCACGATGCAGACTAATGGCTTTCAAACGAATTCTAGGCAGAAGCCATTATTGTTGGAGTGTATCTCCTCAACCTTTCTCAAACAAAGGTAGTATGGAACAAGACATCTTATGAAGCTTGAGATGTTAAGTTTGATAAAAATTTGAGTTGGAAGGAAGAAGAAAAAGTGGATAGTTCAAGGGTGGCTATCGAGGAAGAGCCTGTACTAGTAGAAGTGGAAGCTGTGCTAGCGACTCCTAGTGAAGAAACACCTGTGAGGTCACATTCAATATCATCTAAAGGATCATCTCCACCATCAGATAGAGCTAAAACAAAGTCTCTAAGGGAGATCACCTTAACCAATGCAATATTCACAGGAGATCCAACTGATGTGTATATAGCTTTAGAAAATGAGGTCTGGAGAAGCCATGACAGTAGAAATTAATGCTATCGAGAGGAATGAAACCTAGGAGATTACTGACTAGCCTTTAGAAAAGAAGGTGGTAAGCCTAAAGTGGAATTTTAAAACAAACTACCACTTTGATGGAACAATTCAAAAACACAAGGCAAGGCTAGTGGCACATGGATACACACAGGAGCAAAGAGTTGATTTTAATAAGACATTCTCACCAGTTGTTAGGTTTAAAATAGTGAGAATGATCCTTGTAGTTGTAGCAAAGCACCAATGGAAAGTACTCCAATTTGATGTGAAGTCTGCTTTCCTCAATGGAGAATTGAAAGAAGAAGTTTATGTGCAACAACCTCAAGGATTCGAAAAGCCAAGAGAAAAATGAAAGGTCTACAGACTCAAGAAAGCTCTATATGGCCTGAAATAGGCGCCTCTAGAGCAAGGTACAGTAAAATAGATGAGTTTTTCCAAACTCATGGCTTTCACAGAAGTCCCAATAAACTTACCTTATATCCGAAAAAAAGGAGGAGATCATGTCATCATGGTAAGTCTATAAGTAGATGACATGATCTATACAAAGTCATCATCTCAGCTCATAATAGAATTTAGAAGATCAATGATGGAAGTATTCGAGATGACTGATATGGGGACTCTCAATTACTTTTTTGGCTTTGAGGTCCAACAAACCAAAGAAGGTATCTTCATATCTCAACAAAAATATACCACTGATGTACTGAAACAGTTCAATATGGATAAGTGCAAAGCTACAACTACCCCAATGAATGCAAATGAAAAACTTAAACCTCAAGATGGAATTGAAATGGTAGATTCAATGAGGTTTAAAAGCTTGGTTGATAAGTTGCTTTTTCTGTCTCATACTCGCCCAGATATAATGTTTGCAGTAAGCCTAGTGTCAAGGTACATGTAGAGTCCCACAAAGCATCATTATGGAGCAGCCATAAGGATACTTAGGTACATTTCAGGAACAAGAGATTATTGAATCTGGTACTTGAAGGATGCAGACCTAGTTTTACAAGGATATACTGATAGTGACTGGGCTGGAAGTTAAGAAGATAAAAGAAGCACTAGTGGGAACTGTTTTGTCTTGGGGTCTGGACCTATATCTGATTACCTAAAAAGTAAAGCACGATTGCTCTATCTTCAATTAAAGTAGCATATGTTGCTGCCAATATCGCTGCTTGTCAAATTGTTTGGCTCAGGAGATTGTTATATGATTTGAATCAACAACAACAGGAAGCAACTGTACTCTTCTGTGATAATGTTTTAGTAGTGGCCATAACGAGAAATCTTATTTTGCATGGAAGGACAAAACACATTGAGATCAAGCACGACTTCATATGGAAATTAGTTAATAAAGGAGAAGTGAAAGTAAAGTTCTGTAGAACAGAAGGTCAAATGGTTGACTTATTTACAAAAGCACTACCATTGGCAAAGTTTGAAGATTTGCAAGATAGACTAAACATTGGCCACATTGGCTCAAGGGGAAGTGTTGGAATAACTGATCCAATGTGACAAGAGGACACTAACGTGGAGTCCAAAGAGCAGGAAGTGAACGTTGTAGTTGCTGCATACAACTAGGAAGATTTGTTTAGATAAGATTAGTATGACTGAGTCTTTAGTTGTTTGTTTAAGATGGTTTTCTTGTTTCTTAAGTTTTAGCAAAGTTTGTTTTTGACGTTCCAAGTGTAATGCCTATATAAGGCATGTTTCGATTCAATAAAATATATGCAGCAGTTGCCATTGCTTTTATCTTCTTGTTCTACCATTTTCCTTCAACTCGGACCGCATAAAGATTGTTGTTCATGATTGAACTGGCTGAGCCATCCAATCCGGTTCTATTTTAATAACGCTAGATAACACTAAGCTGATAATTATTGTCTTCAAACCTTTACAAATTCACCTAAAGAAACTTTTTAAGCCTTAGCCTCAATTAAGGAACATCTAGATTAAAAATTTCATATAATGTGTGCAGCAAAAGGTAAATGTTTGGGCTTTCAAAAGATGGTCTAAGTAAGTATGGCATGTCTTTCTTTTTTTTTTTTACTCCTTCATAATATGGGTAATAGGAAAGCTGATCTAGCATGGAACACTTTAGTTTGTAGAAAAGGAATTCTTAACTGTGACATAACTTGCATTCAGAATAAAATGATAATAGCTGAAATACTTATTTCTCTAAACATATGGCCATAGGATTAAGGGCTAAGCAATGTTAAAAGAGCATGTTACAATGTGGAAGAGGATTACTTGACTAGGCCATTTTTCTTGAGCTATCTAAAATGGGACTCCAAGTCATTTCTTCCTTTTGTTTTACACTGTTCCACACCGAAGAGTCCAAAATGCAGCTTTACTAAAGATATATTGTCGAGGGTTGTTGCTTGCAACTTGGAAGATTAGTTCTGCACCTGGTCCTCAAATAGGGTAAGAAGAGACCTTTTTTTAGTTCCTTTGTCTATTTCCTGACATTTTGGAAGAAGAAAAGGAAGAAGATTCCCATGGAAGGTCCAACTTTTCATTTTTAAAACTATTTACTAAAAACCCTTTCTTTATAAGATGTACACTTGATCTAGAATGATGCTTTCAAGCTATATAGTTCATCCTATGTATCAAACTTTGAATAGTTTCATCCTGTGTATCAAATTCCAAAGCACTTTAACACAAAAGATAAAAAGATGTCCTCATAAAAACAGGAATGCCAATACCATAGCTAATGACCTAAAAGATGACTCCACCTAGTGAAATACAAAATATCTTCATATGTTCTTTATTCTTTCATTTAGGTTCAAGATGAATATATCCACTATCTTTGCAAGCACTAAGTGGGTACATCATATATTAAGAAGCTAACCTTAACAAACCTAAGACAATATAAAACATCCAACAAAAAAACTTTCATCATATCATCCATCTATAAGTCTAGTTTACCAACAATAAAAAACAAATGAAACTTAATGGACAAGTAAAAGAGTGAAGAAAATATATTTGTTGCTTATTGATTTCCTCAACTTCCTCGAGGTCTATAAGCAACTGACTCACGAGAGCTCCATTGTCAATGTAAATAACTCAACATTCTGCAAATAATTGATTACAAGCATCCGCTACTCTAAACCATAAATTCATATAGCATTAAGATTCCCCTTAGCAGCAGAGGCATGGAAAACCAAACTTATAGCTATCCTAAAGTATTAGGATACATGAGAAAGGGATATTGGTGGAAGGATCAAATAAACAGTAAATTTTTTGCTATCAGGAATGTGTATGAACTATTTCTGAAATCATAATAATGTTTCCCTAATTTCTTATATAATTTCATAGTACTCAAACGGAGAAAATTTTTTTCCATTGGGTGGGAGAACTAGAAGAAAAAGAGATAGTTACCACACGTTCGAAACTAGAAAAGATCACATCACTAGATTAAGGGCCAACTCGAGCCATTTTGCTAAATCTGATAGAATTCCACTTAATTCACTAACTCTGTTAGCTGGTAATTTTCTGTCTCTTTCTCCTTTTGTACATAGTTGATGGTATTTAATATAAGTAAACAACTCAAGCAATGGGTTTTATGATCAATCTAAGCGTAATACAAATATAATGCATGATCAAAAGAGTAGTAACGTCTCTTAAGTTTTTACTATAGTATTTTTGCACAAAGATGCAGCAGTACACATTCAATTCATATAATTACATTCTTCTGGACAACGCATGCAGGCTAAAACTATAATAAGTGTTGGAAGATCTAACACCATTTTTTATTAGACTTACTAAAAAGAAGGAACTGAGAGATGTAGGTCTCTTCCTATTCAGTTTGGTAAGATCTAAACAATTCTCAGAGCCATAGCTAACCAAGGTCTCGCTTGGCCCCAACATAGCCCTTCAAATCAATATTCATCCAAAATGTTCTAATTAATTCTCTACCGCAATTTAGTTACTACCAAGAAGCAAATCACTTAAAGTTTAATTTTAACCATTAAAAGGTAGTAGTTAGCTACTTCGAGTTCCAATCCTTAAACACTACTCAAGTGAATCAAATCCTTAATCACCTAAATTCACTTAAGAAGAATTGTAAGATCCAAATCCAGAAATTTTGAATCATATTACAAGAATTGAAAATGAAAATAAAAAAACAAAAGATCAAACTTACCAGATCAAAGCTCTCCGAATACAGCAGCCTCACCACCTTCTCTTTGCCTTGACTCGTTTTTCCTCTGGTTCATTTCAGATCCCTCACTTTGTTTCTCAGATCACTTTCCGCTTTCCCCTGCTTTCAGGACTCTATAAAACCCTCCAAAATGCCCCTAAACTTCCTTGATCAGTAAGATGTAGCCCCTCAAGCTGAGACTCAGTGCACATAGACCCCTGAACAAGTGGGGTGTTCACCTGGCGGGTTTCAAACGGATTTCATTGTCCCAAGCTGACCTGCAATAAATTTCCTATCTATTCTCCGGGTGAAAAGTTGTTCTCCTCCCTTCCCATTCTTTTTTCTTTTTTGTCATTTTCTAGATTATGTGCTGCGGCAACTTGCCGAAATAGATAGTTCACTTTTTGCTAAACCCATTATTCCCTGGCAACACAATGTTTATTACCCTCTAATGTATTTGCCTGCTTATAATTTTAAATCAACACTCAAAAACGAAAAAAGGAATAAAACCAGGAGGCATTGGGAAATTAACCAAAAAAAAAACAAAAGTAGGATTTATTATTTTAGCCCATTGGGCTGATACAGGAAAAAAAAGAGACAAACATAACACACGATAGTGTGCTCTTTATTTCACGTGTTGCAGCTAAAACGCTCACACCCAAAAGTAGGTTTCTTCTTGCTTCGCACCCACTAGCGCCGGTCGAGCTGTCTCTCTCTACGCCATGGCAGGAGTGGCGTAGCTGAACTGGCAGCGCATGGGCTGGAGGCGGCAAATGGCGGGGAGATTCTCAGCAGTCTCCATCATCTCTCGTTCGCGCTCCATCTCACCCATCTCCTGCTCTATCATTTCCCGGATCGCGGGGCACCGGCACTGCGTGTCCATCTTGCGGAGCTGCTCGCAGCACAGGCGTTGGCGCTCCTCCTGGTTGTCCCTACTCCCGCGGCGGCGTTGCTGCTGCTGCAGGTACATCTGGCACTGGTTGAGCATCTGTTGCTGCTGCATCTGCTCCCGGCAGGTCTGGCCGGGCTGGTTCCCGGCCTCCTCGTCGATGGTGATGGTGGCGCGGAAGGAGGAGCTGGCGAGGACGAGGGACAGGGCGAAGACGGCGAGGAAGACGAGCGTCAGCTTGGCCATTTGCTGAGAGGGATTTTGAAGCTCGGTTTAGGATTGGTTTTTGGGTCTGGGATGAGAATTGGTGAAGAGGGGTGTGATTTATATAGGAGTGGGAGTACAATTGCATGGCGATTACGTGTTGAGGACACAGGAATGGATCCACGCGTAAGAGTTTTTGCATGCAAATTCACAGGCTTTTGTATTTTATTGCGGACGACACATGTACTTTATGTCTTTTTTTTTTTTTTTTTACTACATACGTCTCATATTTGTCATTAGATGTTGAGTCTTTGAAATTCAGTTTGATTGTTAAAAAAGTACTTAAAAATATTATTTAGAAATCATAAAATATAATTTATCTTTTACATCCAAATACATATATTTATGCGGCTTCACAAAAATATATGTAAAGACAAATACTAGCTAAGTCGTACCTAAATATTGGGTTGGATACCATAGAATTACCTCCATATTATATGAGAAGAGAAAAGTTCAAGAACAATGTATAAATATGAATAAGTAACAAATCCTAGAACACTAAAAACAAAAAAAATAAAAATAAAAAAATATACTATAAGATTGAAGGGTATGACATTTATAAATGGACAGACAGACACACAGAATACAACAGCAATGAATCACATGTAATCTACCCTATGGTTTTGTTTCTTTATGATCCGGCGTTCTTTAATATTATTTATTTATATATATATATATTTTTTGTAAAAATTATGAATGTTATGTTATGCATGAAAGTACTAATTAAGTATCTTTTTTTTTTTTTCAGAATTATCCCCGAATTATCCCCATCAACTGAATAATACAACTCTTAAAGTCAAGCTTTTCTTTTTTTTATGAAAGTTTTTCATTAGCTATAGATCATACGATATCTATCAACAAGATACAATATTAAATTTCACAAAGACAATTGGTTCAATTCACGTCATTTATATCGTATTTATGATAACATATTATACAGAAAATCTGTAAAAAAAAAATACGAGAATACATAGTATCCAAACCTATGGGCAAAAATTGTCGCTAGCTTTGGCCTCACAAAATTGTCAGAAAGCCTAAAGAGAATTAGAAAATCGGTGCATAACTTGTCATCAGAACATCGTAGGAAACTTTCATTAATTTTGCGATGATTGCTATTGTCGACCTAAGGAGCAGCTCGGTTTGTTCACCCCTTGTAATCCTACTCTTCGATGTACATCTTGTAGTGGTAGAGGATTTCTTGTTGCTGCGTCTACTACTAGCAGTTATGGCCTTGTGGGTTCTTTCTGTCATCATCCATGGTGATGGTGGAACCCTAGATGCATGGAGGTACTAGCGATAAGCGAAAGGGTGAAAATGATGAGTAACAAGAGAGTATTGAGCTTTCCCATGCCTGAAAAGATCATTGAAGCTTAAGTGAAGAATTGGTAAGGGAAATGCTGTGGTTGAGTGTTAGCTATTTGGGATTAATTGGTGGGATTTGTATAGGAGCCACATTTCTTTGTTTTCTTTCTTTCATTTTTAGGAGATACATTTATAATATAGCAAACAGAAGAATGTTCTATTGAAAGGTCAAGAAAAACTTCATTCAAGTATAACCAAGGAGATGAGGCCGAGATGGAAAAAAGGTGCATAACGCAACTCAACTACATTTAGCTTATGAGGTTTCTATGAGAGGTTGTTGATGAAACTACAGCGGCGGGACTATGGAAACAATTAGAGAGTAGATATATGAAGAAAACCCTAGCTATAGTAAGAAGCCATGAGAGAGAAAGAGCGAGAGAGGGAGAGAGAGAAAGAGAGAATCGGGGGCCATGGTCTTGAGAAGGAATACAGGGCAGCCAATTCCTGTTGTTGAGAATAGCACAAACAAGGAGATGAAATGCTTTTTTCTGTGTTATTACATTCTGAATAACCAACACACTTAACATCAAATAGAGCAGACTGTAGTTATAACGTTAACAAGCAACTAACTCAGCTAACTTAATGTAACAGGACTCTGACTTTGCTAACAAACTAACTAACAGAGATATCAACTAACTAACAGAGATATCCTTTTATTTGACTTGCTCTTCACGCATTCTCAGGAACTTAGGCTTTGACTCACCTCTTCAACACTCCCCCTTGATTCAAAGCTGGTGATACAAAGTGTTTTCTTATGAAATCTCTATGTGTTTGGTTCTTCCATGCATTACTGGATTTTTGGTCATGGCTATAGCTGATGCACTGTCACATAACAAGCTTGTGGCTTCAGTCTGCTTATGCCCAAGATCACCCAGTAAACGTCTGAGCCACACAGCTTGACAGGTAGCTGTACATGCAGCTACATATTCTGCTTCTGCTGATGACAAAGCTACTGTACTTTGTTTCTTAGATGTCCAGGATATAGGTCCTGAACCGAGACTGAAGTAGTTTCCTGTGGTACTTCTTCTGTCATCTTGATCACTAGCCCAATCACTGTCAGTGTAACCTTGTAACTGAACTTTGGTTGCTTTAACATACCAGATGCCGAAATCTCTAGTGGCTGCAACATACTTTAAGATCCTTTTGGCTGCTCCAAGATGATGATTTGTAGGAGCATGCATAAACCTTGATATTAATCCAACTGAGAATGCAATGTCTGGCCTTGTGTGAGTGAGATAGATCAAGCGTCCAACCAGGCTTCTGTATCTCCTTGCATCTGCTACCCCAGATCCATCCTCCTCTTTCAGTTTCTCATTGGTATTCATAGGAGTTGAAACAGTGTTGCATTGAGACATATGAAACTGTTCTAGCAGATCAGTAACATATTTTTGTTGGGATAGAAAAATACCATCTTGTGTTTGTTGTACTTCAAGTCCCAAAAAATAATGCATCTCCCCAAGGTCAGTCATCTCGAATTCCTCCATCATATTCTTTTTAAAGTCCATCAGAAGCTGCTGTGAGGAGCCAGTGTACAGTATGTCATCAACATACAGACTCACGATCACAATGTCTTTAGAACTGAGCTTTTTCAGATAAAGTGTTGGCTCATTTGGACTCCTTTGAAATCCTTTAAGATAAAAGAAATCATCAATTCTGGTATACCAGGCTCGAGGAGCCTGTTTTAGTCCATACAGAGCCTTTTTGAGCCTATAGACTTTGTCCTCTTCTCCTTGAATCACAAAACCAACTGGCTGATCAACATATACTTCCTCCATCAGTTCTCCATTGAGGAAGGCTGTCTTAATATCAATTTGATGTACTCTCCATTGATGTTGGGCTGCCAATGCAAGTATTAATCTTACTGTCTCAAAGCGTGCAACTGGAGAAAAGGTTTCTTCATAGTCTACTCCATATTCTTGAGTAAACCCATGTGCCACCAGTCTTGCTTTATGTTTCTGGATTTCACCATTTGAATGGAACTTAGTTTTGAAGATCCATTTCAAGCTGACAGTCTTCTTTCCTTCTGGTAGACTTACTAGCTTCTATGTTTCATTTTTCTTTATTGCTGCTACTTCTTCTTCCATAGCTTCTCTCCAAACTTTAATCTTCATGGCGTCTTCAGCATTTATTGGATCACTAGTAAATAGAGCAAATGTTGAAGAGTAAACATCACTGAGTGACCTGGTTTTTCTTTGAGCACCATTTGAGGTGCAACTACTGGAGGAAGA